>JAHPZR010002212.1:7500-12500 GCA_019787425.1 Platygyra sinensis
TTAATCATGCATCTATCAAAGTTTAGCCTGTGGCAGGGGAGAAGTGCAGGAATGGGGAGGGAATTTTGGTATCCCCCAAAAAGGTCAACTGCCCCCTCTCCCCAGAAGGCATGATTGGTCAAATAATATGGAGATGTGAAAAATATAAAAAAATTCTCCAGCCCGCAAGGGAGGTTATGTCAATGAAATCCACACCCCTTAACATTAATAGATAAAAAGAAGACAAACAAACAACCAACCAACCTGTACTTACCAGCCTCTGCTGAAATTACATACTAGGACTTCCATCTAGATTGGCTCTACAGGTCTTCATCAAATGTTGGGTTCATTATCATTATATTTTATAACAAGAAACACAACTTCTGGTTAAATCTTAAAATCCAAAACTTTATTTAATTTGAACTTAACAGTCCATAAGCTTAAATCACTGCATAGCCAATTAAAAAGACTGAAATAAAACGTTATGCTATCTTGCACCTTTACAAACCTCACAATAACAAAGACCAGAATTTGTTTCTCTTAGCTCGATTCACCGGCTGGAACTGCCCGAAGCTTCGTGGGGCTCCAGTGGCATGTCATAATTTTGAATTTCATACCTTGCTTTGGATTTCCGTTTGATTGCTTTGTGATACCCGTTGTTGTGCCGCAAAAAAAACTTTTCTCCGTCCTCTTGCCTCTCTTGTGGCTATATCGCTGTTTTTTTTTTGTTGTTGTTCGGTGCGAGACCCCTGGCACAAGTCCTTTAACTTTGAAAATTGCTTTCGATTTCAACCAGGAGACCTAGACTGGTCTAGACTAGGTGATAAGCTTCTGATTTCAACAAATGGTAGACGGTCACTTTCACAAACACCAAGACCTGTTACTGTTACTCGAAAGGTTCTCGCTCACAGATAAGCTCCAAACAAATCATCACGATTGCTGACGGAGCTGAAATAACAGAAATATACGAATATGTTGTTGATATATGTCGAAGCAAAGACTTACCCGGTGTTTTTTACGCCATGTTCGTGCACGAAGCGATCGTACCCAGAACTTACACATCCATGGCGCACGGCTTGAAATTTTCTTTTTACTCTAAGCCGTCAGAATGTTCTCTTGCTATTTATAGCGTATTACAAGTTGCACTATTTGGAGAAACTGCTGAGTCATATGAAAGCAATTTCTGGAATATTACAAACTGTAGGATAATTCTAGAAAAGTCTGGAATTGCGTGACAGATACACTGAAGGTTATTCGATCCTCGTAACACCCTCCCCCTTCAACAAAGAATGGTTAGCCGTAGAATGTTCTAAATTGTTCCATAGCGTGACAGTAGAACGTTCTAGCCCAAACATTGCGCGACTGTTCCAAATTTACTTTTATGCCAAAAATAGCTGATGACGTCCATCCGTACTTAAATATGTGTGTGCTAAGTGCCTTCTTCAGTGTCTGACGCAAGGATCGCAACATCATATTGAATCTGGGTTAAAACATTTCTGTAATAAGCGAATGCACTATGGTTATCGCAGCCGATTTCAAGTCCACTCCTCAAATAGAATTCGTCAGCAGACTAGACGAACGACTTGAATGCCCGATCTGCAAGAACGTTTTCAGTGAACCCTGGCAGACATCGTGTGGCCATCGATTCTGTAGAAATTGTTTTGAAGGTCTCTTCGAGTAAGTCTGGACAATTAATGTGCGAGGCCAGAGTTACACAAGTATATCCCGGTCGCAGGATCCCGGTAACAAACAACGTAATTCTTTCCGGAAATATCCTAATTATATTTTCCGTTGTTTACTTCATTTCGTATTTCAGGCTGGGGAATCCTAAATGTCCAATCGATGGGAAACCGATATGGCGCAATGAATCTTTCCGAGACAAATGTTGTGAGAGAGAAGTACTCAATCTTCAGTGTTTCTGTCGATACAAGGAAAGAAGTTGTGACTGGAAGGGAGAATTACGAAACTTAAAGGTAGTTAATATGCACGATCAGCCATAAATGTTATTTTAGGGAACTTATTATTACTACAATTATTATTATTTCGTAACGTCATTTAACGGAAATCCTTACCCGGTTCTTTGTGACAAACTATTGATGAAGCTTAAGCAAGAGTCGGTATTAGCCGAGAGAAGGCAGACTCGCTCGAGAACATTCTCGAGCAGATGGCTTTAAATATTATTTCCCAGCATCGCATGTTTGATCAAGCTCAAAACGGATTTTATCACTTGTCAGTAAACGGATGGAGAATTAAGAGGCTTGTTTAGGCGATGTTTAGGTTACGCGATGTCATTTCAGCCAGTCCTTCGTAATGGCTGTAAAATGATAAGTTGCTCGGTAGCGTAACGCGTACTTAGTAGGGAGGTCATCGGCCAGAGCAGCAGCTGCGAAGAAGACTACGTATAAAGCAGCGATATATATTTTGCATGGTGAAATGTGTATGATCATTTTAGAAAAAGGGTACAAAAGAACGTTAACCCAAGCTTAATGACTTTATAGAGCCTCATCATCTCTTGATACATAAAAGTTCTCTGAAAGTACAAAATGTTGAAAATTTATTCAAACAGGCACATGAAGAAAGCTGCCAGTATGGTGACGCACATTGTGCAGCTTGTGATGAAACAGTGGAAAGAAGACATCTCAAACGTCACATAGAAAATGACTGTGTAAACAGGGCTGTTGCCTGCACATACTGTGGAAGAGAGGTTTGTCAAAGCAACATGAAGGTATGAAAATAGTGCAGCTGGTATTTTATATAACTGAACAGAGTTTAAAGCCCCTGTAAAGTGCTTCTCTCTTCCCTTACAAAAATATTATTGTCTAGCATCACCTCCCAAACGAAACACCACTAATCCTCGAATTTATGTGTATTATACTTCTTTGTACATTATTACGTCCTGGGGAAGCGGTACAAATCTTCTGAGAGACGCTTGGTCCAAATTTGGCAACTCCATACAGCGGTTATCAGTCACACCCGCCCTCCAACGATTTTTTCCCATCTCGAAAACTACGTTTTGGTGGACGTCAATCAAATGTAATCATAACAATAACGGCGAGCGGAGTTTCCAGAACCATTATTTCAGTGTCAATTCTCGGGGTATCCGAGTTGTTCTGAGTCTTTCATCTTTACTTGACTCGTCGATAAACAGAAACTGAGAAGTAAGACTTATAAAATCGTTTGAAGCGCCTTTTCGTTCGTCTCGCTCACGGGCAATGTTTTGAAGCTGCAAATTTACAAACAGTGTACAACGACAACAACATGAGAGTGAACTAATTGTAAATAAGAACCTTTATTACAGAATGAACTACAAAAATCTAACTGCTAATTTCTTGCGGCTTTCATTACCTTTTTATTACCGACAATTCTACTTGCCGCGCGTAAGGTTCTGCTGACGGTTTGCTTTGCATGTCTGGTATTCCAACCACGCTTGAAACTTGTGAGGAGAGATCTCTGCATAGATTATGTTTTAGCAAGGCGAATGCCAAGAATTTATGCGGCGAAAATAATCTGCATCCATAACAAGCTGATAAAAAGTCAATCTCCACATAAAGCGAATCATTTCAGAAGCCAACGTTTTCACCCACCTTGTATCTTTCGTTTCTTTGACTTTCTTTGGCGGATCGCTTACGGCTCTAGTTTTGTTTCGTACGCAGCCTTCTTCACAAACGTTTCGCTCGCAGAAAGTACAGTGTTTCTGCTATGCAATTCAAAGACAAACCACGTTGTCTCTTCATAACAGCCCTCCATTTCAGCGAAATTGCAAATTACTTTGTCATAATAACTGAGCGATTATTCCTGATCTAACGACGATCGAACATGGAAGTGAAACTGACAAGAAATGAACACTACTATTGTCATGGATACATTTGATTGACGTCCACCAAACCTTAGTTTTTGAAATGGCAAAAAAATCGTTGAAGGGCGCGTGTGACTGATAACGCTGTAACATTGGACTCCCAATACCATCTCGACTATCCTCTTACAAATATGAATTTCGCATAAACCCAATTAAGAGACCACATAGTAAGGGACATGAGGAGCACAAACGTATACTTTGGCAGATCACTTGGATGCAATCAGGCCAGCAGCATTTTTATAGAATAAATTACAGAATAAAACCAAAACTGGGGTAGAGATAGCCAACTCAAAATGGACTAAACAACCATAGCATATCTTTTCAAGATTGCAAAATCATGTTTTAAAACAAATACAGGTGCTGAACTGAACAGAACACTTGTTATCAACTGAACTGAATTCCTTGAAAGCTTAGACTAATCAAATTGTAAAATATGTTTAGGATCATTTGGACGTCTGTCTCAAGTTTCCCATCAACTGCATCCTAGACTGTGGCAAAGAGAATATACCGCGTGGCATGATGGAGGAGCACGTGACTACACAGTGCCCAAAAGCAGAACATTTGTGTCCTTTCAGTTGTCATGGCTGTGAGTTTAAGGTGAGTTCGTTAACTTAAAAAAAAAAAAACTCTTTTTTATACGTCTTTTAAAAGCGAGTTGTGGGGAGATGGCTTTATTTCCCTCGATCAAGACCTCTAACGTGGCGGCTCCCTATAAAGGTCTATTATTTTGCGCGAAACATTTCGATAATATCTCAACCTTGGGACAACGCACACACCTTAAACTTGGATTAATCCATTCTTAATTTATCATGCATATAAATATCACAATTTCTTTATTGTTTATAAAAACTGCCGGTCACGGTCTCAAAAAGACTAAATGCCCGACAGTCAGAAATACTCACCGGATTCTGACTGAAATCCTCATTCAAACGTACTGAAAGTTTTAAGATACTCAACAATTTAGTTCCTGATTAGTTGGTTGACCTAATCCATGTTTATGAACCTGTGAGGTACCTTCGCTCATCTTCACACAAGCAGCGTTTAATTATTAAACCCTATAACTTAAAGTCATACGGTTTAAGGGCTTTTTCAGTTATTGCCCCTATACCCTGGAATGATTTGCCTATTGACATTAGATCGAAATCTAAATTGAAGATCAAATCTA
>JAHPZR010002212.1:17500-32500 GCA_019787425.1 Platygyra sinensis
TTACAAAGGAACTGCCCATCTAAAGATATCAGCCGCGACACCGATCGCTCGTGATTTCAGGGACAACTCTTTGTTGTCTCGTGAGTGTGAACGTCGATTGGACAGAGCAGAACATCAGTTGGCGTTACATGAAATTCAGCTCTCTGAACAGGACATGCAGATTCAAATGCTGGAAGCTACCTCGTACAATGGGACCTACATTTGGAAAATCGACCATTACAGTCGACGATTTCAAGAAGCCCTTTCTGGCAAGACGCTGTCCATTTACAGCCCTCCATTCTACGTTGGACGGTTTGGATACAAAGTTTGTGCCCGTATGTACCCAAATGGGGATGGTATTGGCAAAGGGACGCACATGTCAATGTTTTTTGTAATTATGAGAGGTGAATATGACGCCTTATTGCCCTGGCCATTTATCCAAAAGGTACATTTCAGACTTATTGACCAAGACAGGATCAGAGACACGTATGATGCATTTCGCTCTGAACCTAACAGCTCAAGTTTCAAAAGGCCTACATCAGACATGAACATAGCATCGGGATGTCCGACGTTTATTTCCCAGTCAGAGCTAAGGCAAGGTGGGTTCATACGGAATGATACCATGTTTGTTAAAATTACAGTCGACATGACAGGTCTTCAAGGAGAGATATTCCGACCGCAGTGAAAACCCAACCATGATCCCAGGACTTTTACTTAAGAGATTAGGAGAGGAAAGTCCTGGGAAATAGATCGGGAAACCCACCAGGAATAATAAATTTTCTAACTTGATATTTAATTAAACCAAAAATGTATAAGAGAACATTAGATTACATTTTACATGCATGTATTATAATGTAGAATACAAGAATGGCAATAATTATATTACAGTGCAGATACACCAGACTAGACTACTCGGACGTTTCCTAAAACGAGTATTTAAAAATTTTTCACATGTGCAAGAACGAAGAGAGACACGCATTTGATATAAATGTAAACAGAACATATAACAACATTTACACGGACACAAGACCAGGGTTATAAGAAATATAGACAAGAGAGCTTTCTAAAATGAAAACGAAACTAGGATTTTTAAATGGTATCACGCTGGCCGGGAACTGGCCGTTTTCCGAAATTCAATAGGAACTGGAGCGAGTTTCAAATTTTAACCAATCGATAAACTGACACCACCACATGAAAGATCATGTTGAGATTGGTCATTTGATCAAGTATGATGCTTTTAGGGTGAACAGAGACCAAGTTATGGACCTTGAAATATAGTTCAAAATCCATACAAACGTCTCTAATTTTGAGACAGCGTCCCCCAAAACCATACTAAACTCTTAAATTTTTTATGATTTCCGTGATACTCTTTAAAATGGGCAAACATAGCGATTTTCATCTCAGCTTCTTTCAAATAGTAGGTGCATGACGGGATTTTACAGGTTGTCACAAAACTGATAAGAATTTTAAGAGTTTATATGGTTTTGGGGACGCTTCTCAAAATTAGAGACGTTTGTATGGATTTTGAACCATATTTCAAGGTCCATAACTTGGTCTCTGTTCACCCTAAAAGCATCATACTTGGTCAAATGACCAATCTCAACATGATCTTTTATGTGGGTGGTGTCCAGTTTATCGATTGGTTAACCTTTGAAACTCGCCCCAGTTCCCTGTCTGAATTTCGGAAACTGGGGGGGGGGCCTAGTACCCAATCAACCAGGAGACGCATGTTTTGACAGACGTGAATGCCAATCAGTTAGTCGACATTCACGAGTTAGGACTATGGGTGGGGGGGCGTATATTCGTTATCAAAATGGAAACTATCGTCGAATAGTCTCTCTTTATCTGTGCAGTATATACATATTATAGGGGTATATTTAGAATAACGAGAACAAAACTATTTATAGGAGGTCCTAAATTTTAAGCAAAACAGGGAACCACTCTTAGCTATGTACGGGTAAGTGTAGGCACGTCGATTATTTATATGAATCTTATCACACTACGGGCAAAATACTGATTCGGATTGGCTGAGACAGAGGGCATTTGTTCTTAATCACGAGGGCACTTTTGGTTAATCAAGAGGGGCATGAATTACTTTGATCCTGATTGGCTGAGCACGCTGCATTGACGGTTGGTTTTCCCGCTTGATTAAGTGTGGTTTAGGGAACATCAAACGGATTTTGAAAAGGAATTTTCAGAAACTCATCGCTTCTGAGTTTGATCTAAACACGGTATTTCATCTTAACGTGAAAGAGAATCAACATGCAACAAAGCACAGTCTTTTGGTGGAAAAGCAAAAGGATTTTTCCGACTAAAACTGTATTGATTCGCAGCCTGAAAAACGTTTGAGTGGAGACGGCTGGTGTGCACGAAGCATAGAATTACAGAACTTCATGGCCGCCAAACTGAAAGTTAATTTCTTCGTTTTGCTTCGGGTCGCCTTATTAGTATTACAGCTCACTTTATCGGCGTAAAAACAGCGTAAATTGTGTTGGTACGTGAAGTTTTCACAGTGGAAAGGACAGTTTGGATTCAAGAAGTTATTAGAGCTCGTTTGGACACTTGTTTACGTCTATCATCGATCGAAGAACAAGTAGTTTCACGCCGTTGCAAGCTTCGCAAAACAGGTGAATAAAATTAGATTGCTTATAGTTTTGTTTGTAAAGAAATGGCTTTGAGTGAATTGAACCAAGTTGCTGTGTTTTGCTTACTATTGTAGTAGGCTTTCCCCGTGCTACTGCTAGCCTGTTAAATAATGACAACCGGCAAACCTGTTTACGCGACGGCAAGACCTTGAACCTTTGTACAAAATTTTGCCCTTTATGTGATAAACAAGTAATCGCAAGTGCTCTCGGGAATTAAGGATTAATTTCACTTGTATTTTCAAAGTTATTCCAAATTGCCCTCGTCGCTTCGCGGACTCGGGCAATTTTTTTGAAAACTTTGAAAAATTACTCGTGAAAGTAATCCTTAATTGCCGTCGACCCCATGCGATTACCATATACAAATAAATATCTAAAGGCGGAACCAGAAATGCACCTTCGAATTTTTGTGAGTTTATAATTGTTTATAGCTGGTTTTTCATGCCACATTAGTAATGTGTCAGCAAACTGTAAATCATCAGCAGTAGATCATAATTTACTAGCTGATGTAATGCTTTCGAATGGGTATGCCTATGGACCTATTCCACGGGTCACCCTGTATTTTCTCGGCAAGTAGGGATATATCATGGTATCACTGACACGGACGGACGTTTTTTTTGTGGTGCCACCCACTGGTTTGCGTGATTTATCGCCAAATTTTCTCAACTTATGTAGCAAATAAAAGTTTGAAACTGTTTTTTTACTCTAAATTGTGTTCTAAAGCTAGCTAAAAGACTTCAAAAACGATTTCAAATTGAATTCGTTGTTGCTTTCGACCTGCTTCAGAATTTGAAGTCGTTCGTCATGAATGGAAATCGCTCCCGAGCCCTTCAGACACAATAGAAATATAATATAATAGTTACTAACCTCGTCTTCTCGGTCCGTACCTGTAAGTTACGGATCCTCGTTTATCCCCTTACGATTTATGGCCTGCGCGCTTCCGACGGCTTGGGCCATAAATCGAAGGGGAAAAAACTTGGATCGGTAACTTACGGTCACGGCCCCCCCCACACCTCGCACTCGGTTAGCAAGAGGTATTTACGAAGTTTTCCCGCCTGAAACTAGAAAAAAGTAAAGCTAAGCTTAAAATTCCACAGGTTGAAAATTAATGATAAAACAAAACTTCAGGAAATTGCCCAAGTGAGAGTTCTTAATTTAGAACTTCTACTATAACAAAAAGTGGGGGTGACTAACAGCAAGGGGACAGCATCCCATGAATAAAACTAATCTGAAAACTTCATTACTAAAAACCAGTTCAGCTGGCTAGCTTCCGTGGAAACTAACATCATGAAACAAATTCAAAAAGACAAGAAATGATCATCATTTGTCTACTAAATGAAAATTATGGTAAAGACGTTACACACTTACAGGTGTACAAATAATCAATAATATAAAAAGTAGAATTTTTAAATGAAATGAGACTACTGTGTTCCATAATTTTCCAAATAACAAAGAAATGACTCTGCAAAGGTGAATTTTCTCACAGCATCACGCAAACAGGGACCGCGGAGACCATTTTAAAGTGATAGGGCTAAAAAATCTAGCATATACAAACAAACGTTAAGGTTAGTGTTTCGCCATTTATCTTGCATTTACGCGGCATCTGGAGCCCTAGAAAATAATCCCAGCAATAAAAGTAGCCTCGGTTGTGGCGTCCTTCGATCAATGTGCTTGAAAATAAAAGCATTTCCAGACGCTATTCTATGGAGTATTGTTCAGAACATCTTCAATGATCTAGAATGAATATCCAGGGCAATTAACAGAAAAACTTCCCGACGAATCTCGTATTAATGAACTTTCGACTTCTTTCAGTGTTATTAAAATCCTTCAGCGCAGTATTTTCCCAACGATATATTTAATATAAAGGACATAAAAAGAATTAGGGAGTGACGCGGACACAAATATGTATTAGATATTAGAGAGTTTAAGCATGACGTTTACGGCAAACGGCAAACGGCAAAGATTACCTCTGATTTTCTATTCTTTTCTTGTAATCCTTAAATAAGTCATACAAAAATAGAAAAGTGTCTCTTACTATCCACTGCAAATACAAATATTTTGATTCTACTGCACAGAGAGTTGAAGACCGACGGCAAAAGTTTCATATTTGCCGTTTGCCGTTTGCCGTAAACGTCATGCTTAACCTCTCTATTACCTCACACAAAATGAAAAGCATGCTGGGGAAAAGCAGTTGTTTACAATTTGCGTAGTGAAATATCAAACAATGGTAAATGCTAGAAATCGAAAAGCTTGGTAACAATTTAGAATCATGTTCACTGCTGGTATTACACACAAATAAATATAACTTCAGTTGGGGAATTTAGTTAGTATTTTGTTAAGAGTTTGTGTAATTTTTTCTGGAACTTTCATCTCTCAATACTTGAGAGAAATTTCAAAAAGCTAAATTACCTCGAATGTGTCCCTCGGCTTTTAACAGTGTGGATCAAGTTACGTTTAAACAGTTCACGACGAAATCGGATAGGACTGAAATGGAGCAAATTCAGTTTTTAATGGGTAATTTGTACCAGAGTAACTTTAAGTATACAGTCCCTTTTGCCTTTTCTAAAACCTAAAGACATAAATACTTCAGTTGCTTGAACTCCGGAAAAAAGAAAACACAATAAAATGAAATACACTTCAAGGTTCAGAGAATTTGTGCAAACACAGGTAAATATTTCATCATCACTTTCATTTAAATGTTTCATGAACTTGAATTGTCTTGGACAGTTGGTGTTGTTAGAAACAATTTCTATTGAGGAGATAAGAGTTTGCAATACAATGTGAAAAACCTCTGCATGTATAGTGTTTTATTTTGTCCTCTTGTTCCTCGAACTTGTGGAAAATCTTTCCAAATTTTAAGCGTTCGTTTCCGGTCCGAATGAGAACTAGTTTTAGCAACTGACGATGCATCGCCTTTGAAATGACTTTCTTTGATTTGATTTTGTTAGTTTTTAATTCCTTATTATGGTTTAATTTTTTTTATCGAGATCCCACTTCACACAAATGAATTTTCTGGAAAAACAATTTATACTGATGAGTACTGAAATGAGGACAAAACATTTCATGCATGGCTCCATTGAATATTAATTAAATTATTTATTTCGGAACAGATAACTGTAACGACGAACGAAATCAAGTTTCGATTGGTCAATTCATAATCACGTTATAACTTCATACTGACTTCAAAAAGACTCTTTTAGTTTGGTTTTTACTGTAGAAAATCAGCAAACATAAACTTCCTGGGGAAACTTATCAAAATCAACTTTGGAAAGGCATGTAGTGTTGCTACATGTACATGTTTGCAATACTATTTCGCGGATTCTCGCTCCACATATGTCCATCATCATGAATGAATATGCTCTGTTGTCGTTTAGTACTTTGATTAACTTTCTTTGCCATATTTTGGATCAAGGAGTTGGTGGGGCCCGTGGCAGTCTGCATCGTGATCGAAACAAAACGCTGACCTATACGCAGTATTCAAAGATCACTTATTTCACGATCTAGATATTCCCAACGTTGACGAGGCCATTGTTGAAACTGGAAGAAAGTGTTTACTTAGATGTGTAAAAAATTATCAATGTTTCTCCGGCAACATTGCGGCATTTCCAAGACCAGATGGAAACCAATTATGTGTGCTGCTTTCTACGGACAAATACAGCGTACCAGAAAAGTTCAGAGCTAACCACTCTTTCCATCACTACAGTATTGTGGTAAGCTGTTGTCTGTTTTCTATCTTTTCGACAAATACAAGTGATATTGAAAATACAAGTGAAATTAATCCTTAATTTCCCAAGAGCACTTGCGTTTACTTGTTTGTAACACATAATGGGCGAAATTTTGTACAAAGGACAACTTTCAAGGTCTTGCCGTCGCGTAACAGGTTTGTTGGTTGATATTAAGGAACAAGCTAGGAGTAGCACGGGGAAAGCCTGCTATAATAGTAAGCAAAACACAGCAAGTCCAATTCACTCAAAGCAATTTCTTTACAAACAAAACTAATCTTAAAAATATTGAAGATCCGTTACCAGGATTCATGATAAAATTAAGTATAAACGTTCTCTGGTAAAAAGTTTAAATAAGACTATGAGCTTTCGACAGACTGACCTGCTGTCTTCAACGGATAAAAGCGTGTGAAGAATAAAGGCGAAAGGAATTAAAATATAACGGAGATTTCGCATAAAAATTGAAAGATAAAAGTATGTGCAAAAAAGATGTTAAAAATCCTAAGAAAATTAGTGTTTCTTTACGAGAATGTGGTATTGTCTTGGGAGCGGGCAAGAATTATTGTCCGCCCCAACAGTTTTTGTCGTGTGCCATGACTCCAATGTCTTTCTACTCCGATTATTCGCTTTGTCGATGATCTTAGAGATGTTGAAGTCAATAACGTGATTAAAAGTCCGCGCGTGTTTTGCGACGTTTGAGCCTTTAGTACAATGCTTTATGTTCCTCATGTGTTCTTTTCTCCTAGTAGTAAAGGATCTCTTAGTTTCGCCAATGTAGCTCCAGGGGCAAGATGCGCATGGAATTTTATAAATGACATTGCATTGGTCATCTTCGGCAGGTCGAAACTTAGGGATAGGGAAATGCTGTTGTAAAGTTTTTACCGGTCTGCTGGTGACTTGGATGTCATGTTCCTTGAGGATTCTTGTGAGAGATTCCGTGATGCCTTTGATGTAGGGAAGGACTGCAAACTTACGTCGGTTTCTTGGCTCAGCCCATTTAATACCGATCAACTCTTCTGGTGTAGGTGTAGGTGGTGGAGACCTCGCTTTCTTTCTTATAACATCAGCCGCGATTTTTTTGGGATAGCCGTTGGAGTGTAAAGCGACGCAAACACGAGCAGTTTCGCGGGTCTTTCCAACTTGTGTGTTGGGGAGATTCAAAGCTCTGTGCAGGAGTGTCTCAGCGGTGCTGATTTTATGTTTTCTGTCATGGTGTGAATGGAAGTCAAGATATCTATCTTTATTATTCAACAAATTGTAACACTATCCAAATATGGTCATGATGCTCTCGATATCTGTCATCCGTAGGTAACAGATATCCGGCGATATACGTAGCTTCGTACGTGGGAAGAAAAAGTGAAGTGAAAAAATGTCGACAGAAAGGTTTAAAAATGTTACGAGCTTGGAAATCAATTTTGTTATCAATTTGATGAATAATAAAACAATTATCCTGCTCAATCTCGCGGAATATCGTCGGCTAAGTATCAGACGATATTCCGCGCGATTTCGCAGGATAATTGTTAAGTATGTGTGGGTTTGCGGTAGATGTCAACCATGAGTTTTCCGTTATCGTGCGAGATGAGGGTGTCAAGAAAGGGTAGTTATCCGTTACACTCGTGTTCGATGGTGAAAAAAATATGTTGATCGTTAGAGTTCAATGAATCGTGGAAAGAGGCATTCTTTTTTGCACATACTCTTATCTTTTAATTTATGCAAAATCTCCGTTATATTTCAATTTCTTTCGCCTTTATTCTTCACACGTTTTTATCCGTTGAAGACAGCAGTTCAGTCTGTCGAAAGCTCATAGTCTTTTTTAAACTTTTTGCCAGAGAACGTTTATACTTAATTTTAAAACTAATCTTATTCACCTGTTTTGCAACGGCGTGAAACTAATACATCGATCGATGAAAGACGTAAACAGATGCCCCGACGAGCTCTAATAACTTCTTGAATCCAAAACTCCCCCATCCACTGTCAAAACCTAACGTACCAACACAATTTACGCTGTGTTTTTTACGTCGATAAGGTGACCTGTAAAACTAATAAGGCGACCCGATGCGAAAAGAAGAAATTAACTTTCAGTTTAGCGGTCATGAAAAATAATTCTGTAACTCTGTGCTTCGTGCAACACCAGCGGTACCCACTCAAACTTTTGTCAGGTTGCGAATCAATACATTTTTGGCCGGAAAATTCCTTTTGCTTTTCCACCAAAATACTGCCCTTCGTTGCATGTTGATTATCTTTCACGTTAAGCGGCGGATGAACTAACCCTGTTTAGATCAAACTCAGAAGCGATGCGCTTCTGAAATTCCTTTTCAAAATCCGTTTGAAGCAGGTGTGCTCAGCCAATCACCATCATGTAATCATGCCCTCTTGATTACCAAAATAAGAAAAAATGCCCTCTGACTCAGCCAATCAGCATTCAGTAATTTTGTCCTGTATGTGATAAAAGGCAGGACTCGTGTATTAAAAAGCCTTAAGCTTATGAAGCTTCCACCAACCCACTTCCCCGCCCATCTCCCTCCCCCCTCGTTGAAACTATCCACCACTGTTTCAAAGTTTACAAATATCTTAGCCTGTAGTATACAGCAAAATATAGCCTGACATTACAAACGGTATGCCATTATTGGATGCTGACCAATCAGAGCAAAACTCGTTGCCTCCATGATTTCTTGGTGGAGAATTGCATTGAATTGGTGATGTATTTTAATTAACAGAGTCCATGTGAAACTTTCCCTTGTGAAAATGGCGGAACCTGTCAACCACTTTACGAAAAGGACGACTATATTTGCATCTGCATAGGATTCTGGATTGGTAAAAACTGTGAAACGCGTAAGTGGTATTGTATTTCAATACATTTTGCTATTGTTTTTTTTTTTCAAACAGCAAACGACAGCTTTCATTAGGAACGCTTGAAGGCCATTTTTTCAGCTTACTCGGGTCTATTTCGTCAGCCAGCCAATGCTCGCTAATTTCCGAGAACGTTGTTCGTGAGTTGTTCTATCGTGAGGTCCCCATTTAGTCTGGACTTGCTGGTAATGACGAAATCACTTCTGTTCAGACTGTCTTTCACTTTCTTTTTAGTCAAAGTTTTCCCTGAAACTAGTCGCCGTCGTCTTATCAAACATAATTCTAATCAGTTAAAACCAATTATTATAAAAACAAAACTGAAAAAAAACTATACTAAGGCATACTTTACTTCTTTAGCACAGAAAAACTGTAAGGACCTATTTGACAAAAACTTGTAAGTAGCAATGCTCTCGTTTAAAAACGCTTAAAGCTTTCATTTTCCAAGTTCATTTCTGCTTTTAGTCATTTGGACCTTTCAAGAAGTGTTGAAACTCATGCTTCCTTATTTACTAGGTCTGAAGGCAATAAGGCCTACCCGCTAAAGGTGGGATCAAATATACTGTCGGTCTACTGCCACCTGAATGATCACCTTAGAGCATGTGGAAGTGGTGGATGGACGCTGGTCATGAAGATTGACGGTAACAAGGTACCTCATTTTATATAAGTCAAATTAATTACTCTCGCATTTTGGTTGATTCTCGGAAATGATCCATTGGAGGACAGACGTATTGGTCGCATCATCATTACAAACATTTTTCCCTCTGAGAATTTTGAGAATTTAGAAAACGAAAAATGTAAAAGTGAAATAGTGTTGATGAGGCTGCGAACAGGTATGAGTAAAAGAAAGAAAAACACTTTTCTCTGAAGAAAATCACTAGGAAAGAATAATCGAGCTCGACGAGCGAGACACTGACCGCCGGAAACTCATCAATGACACATACGCTACTTTTTTGTTCTTATCATACCACATTTTGACACCATCTTTGAGATGTTACTAAACAGACCTACGGCAAAATAGAATCTATCTGTTAAATATTTATATTCATGGGTTACAGTTTTGCGAATTGTATAATTTGCTAGATGACTAAAAGCATGCGTAAATGTTCATTCCGAACAAGATGAACTTTCTACTACCACATACTCGACTGATTTAATGGTGTCATTCACGGAAGTTGCAGCTATTGCCAAGACGAACGCTAAGACATATTCAATTTCCCTGAAAAAAGAAGCACATTACCCTTACTTAACTTAAGGTGGCGTTTTTTTACGTTACTGCGTTGGTTTCTCACTGATTTTAAGCCGCGCTCTGGAAATGGGGCCGTCTTTGCGAAAAAATGCAGGGATACCAACAAATATAAGTTTAAAATTCTATTGTCTAATATGTAACCAAACGTCGTTTCCTTTCATTGTTTTCAAGAATACCTTCCACTACTATTCTGACCTTTGGACTAACAAGATCGACTACAACCTTCCGGGGGCAAGACTGGTTTTGACTCACAAGAGACCAAGTTACCAACCTACTGGAACACATCTTTCACCAAGATCTGTCTTGGAATGAAAATCGGCAATCAGATCACGTTCATCGCCATCAACAAGCAGGCCGACTCTCTGTACTCACTGATCGCTGACGGGAAATACCGCGCCACCTCACTGGGCCGAAACGCGTGGAAGACGCTGATTGGCTCACAAGCGTCCTTGCAGTACTACTGTAACAAGGAAGGGTTCAATGTTGTGGGTACTTCTAGTTACCATTCAGAGGCAAGAATCGGTATCATTAGTAGCAACGGAAATGACTGCAGCACCTGTGATTCCAGAATCGGGTTTGGTACAGGAGGGCATCCCGATTTCTTTAACACGTCTGGAAACGTGGCACAATACTTAACAGATAATGGTGACAAAACAATTAAAGCCATGGGCTACATTTTGGTGCAGTGAAAGCTAGAACTGCCACTAATCTATACCAGTGTAGACATAATAGAAAGTAACTATCTTTGTCAGTAATATAAGGCTCGCACGTTTGGCCTGTCATATTGTAATTGTTATTATATATCATGTAGATATGAGATGTCAATAAATGTTTTGTGCCAGATTAGGAAAGCTCGGATTACTTGAGATACTTCGTTTACCAGATCTAGATGAGAAAGAAATGAGGGTCATTACCATATTTTCTCTCTCTCATCCGTGGAGAAATGACCCATCAATCCATCTGCTCAAGGCAACTCGCACTTTGGCGCCACCTCTACCTCCTTGAGTGTATTTGAATCCGAGATGTTCTCACTCCTTGTTGATCGATCCTCACCACGTATCCCGAGACCACTCTCTTCGGTGAATGAGATTTCCATCACAAATTATCCCTCAGTTATTTTCTCTCTCCATTTACTTATCGCACAGTCCTCGAGTTCCTTTCTTTGCTTTCATTATTTCTCTTCCGGATTGCTGAAACTGATGTGGGGGTATGGGTCAGAAAAATATCATCGGCACGTGATTTGTATCTTTGGGTGCCAAATTATTCCAAAGCATCTACATGTACTGTGCGATACAGCTGATCCTTCCTGCAGTAAAGTTAGTTCTCAATTTAAGAGATGGAATAACTTGGGACAGGAAATAACTTTAAAGTTTCATGTTAACCGCCATCATGAAGGCGAAGCTTTATGTTTCGTTCTTTCTAATATCATTTGGTGAAACAACTTTGCACCTGTCAAAATCAATGAAACAGTTCACAAAAACCACCCAAACTTTTTCGTAAATACACTTCGCATCCGCCACCCTTTTAACAAGAAAAAGGGTTTTATCAAAGGAACAGCCCCACGTTTTTTTTAAGAATCAACTCAGTGTGACGTATTTGATAAATACAAACGAGATTTTGGGTTGAGACTCTGTAAGAGACGCTATACTCACTGAAATTCAGCTGCTCGTAACAAAATTTACTGTACGCTAGTTACCACGCACAACCAAGCCATACAGAGTCTTTAAAAGATCCTCATGAAACACTGGCATTGACAGCATTCCTCGCACATATTTTTAAGCAGCCACCAATTATATCTTTACCGCAGCGAGGCCGAAAAAACGTCCAAGGACGTCTTAGTTCGCGTAAAACTTCCTTCAATCACGCCGCAATCATACGACCTGTAAACCAAGAAGCATTTTTCAAAAGGGTTAAGATAAGATAGCTTTATTATATCACTTCAGGATATCTCTGTTTACAAAATGTATTTACAAAATTATTATTAATATGTGACAAAAATATATTAAGAACACTGAGAATAATAAAAAATGCTGAAAACAAAAAACAACAAAAACAATTATTAAAACAAGATATTTTGCCGTATGGCAACATTTTTTATTCCAGAAGGAAGTTTACATTAAAAAAAAGCGAACGTTGAAGCCGAGAGGACTGGTATGTGTTTCGTAATTATAACGAATTAACCGTCGATTCGCATTCTATCGTGAGAGGTTCAGTTTTATGTTTATAAACAATACGTTGCCGAAACTAAGCAGAACAGACTGGAAATGATCTTCAAGGATTTACACTCACGTGATATTTGAAAATTCTTTTAAACTGCAGTCGCCTAAAGGCTCGTGCAGTTTTGAGAGAGTTTTCAAAAATCGCTTATAGTGTAAGTCATTAATTGCACCCGCATTCATACAAATGCCTTTCTACTTCTTCCATAACTAGTGTATGATAGAGGACGGATGACCGTGACGCACCAATTTTATTTTGGTTATAGCTAGCGTCGAGAGCAGCTGAAAAGCGGCAGCGAAAGCGGCCGCTACCCATGCTTTTTCAGCCGTTGGATCCTGTCAGTCTTGATGCTATCGAAAATTCTTTTTCCATATAGAACTCAACCGATTAATCTAACTATTACTGAACACGATAGAACAAAAAAGGGGCTGCTTGCCATGTGAGCGAAAGAAACGTCTCTGCATAATTAAAAGCTACGAGGAGAATGTTATAATATTTAGATTATTTTTAATTAAAACTCTGCACAAGATGATTGAGCAGGCATCACTACCGATACACATCTCTAATTATCCGCATTCTATTTGTTTTGAATAATTGATTAGGATGGTTGTTAGGAACACGTTCTAAACAATAATGAGAGCACGCAATACAATCTAGTTTGTTTATGCTACCATTTTACACTGGCAAGGCCAAGTTATTTATTCATCTGTTTTCCCTCATGGGCTGTCGGTCAAATGCTACAATACAGTCCACAACCACAAGAAAGTCTCATACGTTATATGAAGGGTGGTAAATGATTAATGCTAGACATTGGGAGCAGGCGAGCCAGAGGCGTTTTGGCTCTTAACTTCCAGCTCGAGATATTCACGTTGCAAGACATAAACAAACAAATCGGCACGTCGAGACCCTTTGAGACCTTCATTATGGCCTTGCAAAAAAATCGAAACTCCGAGACAACTCTGCGAAAAAAAATCGAGACTGCTAGACGCACACAAACGCTTAAAAACGACATAGCAAAACCCGTGACAATTTTGCGAAGCCCATGACATGGTTTTTGAGGGACAATTTGCCGCCCGTTAAGTGCATGACGTCTTTAATTGATTCATCGTGTAATGGTTTAAGTGATCACCCTTGTTTTTTTTTTTTTTTAAGGTAATGGATCCAAGCGCGCGCGACAATAATTCAACCACGCTAAATAATATTTTATTTTTCTCATTTCAACCTATCTTACCTACTGTCAAGGTTTCAAATGTCATTACTCCTAAGATATTTTAGTCATCTTGGTCTTCCCTTTCATCACTTTATTTATTAAATGTTATGAATAATTGATCGTTTTCGGAGGCTCTTTATCGATTTGTTCATCGCTCGAACATTATAATTTTCCGCAAACGGTTTAACAAGATCTCTTATTACAGTTCGCCTCGAAGTTATGTAATAGACCCATATCCTTCCTTTTAAACGCTTAAAAATGAAATGCTGTTCTCTAATAACATTACTTTCACTGGCTGTGTTTGCTTTTCACAGAGACCTAACATTTGCAGAGCAAGGTAGGTTGAATGGTTTCAGTTTATTTCGCAAAATAGTCTTTTCCTTGAGGTTCCCTCACTGCATAATCCATCGCACGCGGCAAATATTTTCCCAGTAATCCTAACTGGCCAATTTTGCGAGGCACCCTCAAATTCTAACCTCACAACAGGTCGTTCAATGCGATTGGAGAAACTGATATTTAACTTGGTCGTTAATTATTTGTTTGCGAAGAAGCCGATACGAATGCTAAAAGTGTGAACATTATTCAAAAAGTTAAAATCCTACAAAAATAATGTGTCTCAGTGAAATCTTTTGAATGCAGCTAAGTAGAAGACGAAAGAAACGAAACGCAATTATTCCGGACGGGGGGGAGGGGGGGTTTGACTCCCATAGAAATAGGACAGGGGTGCTCGTCGTAGGGGTTAAAAAGCTGCTCCGATACCTCTTAGGGTGTTCATTCTCAGAAGGTTACCGTATTGCCTCAGATGGGGCTGGAAGAAACATTCAAGATACCCTCACAACCAGGATCTTGGTATGTCGTAGGGTTCTTTTCAAATGTAATTTTCCATTCCCATCCTTGGTATACGGAATCCGGCCTAAGCGGGATTCGAACCCACCTTACATGGATATTGATGAGGTAACACTAGTTGACTGTTTTTATTATTATTATTATTATTATTATTATTATTATTATTATTATTATTATTATTATTATTATTATTATTATTATTATTATTATTATTATTATTATTATTATTATTATTTTATTTATTTATTTACTTTTTTTTGAAGTTGTTTGTTTGCTTTTATGTCTCAT
>JAHPZR010002212.1:37500-52500 GCA_019787425.1 Platygyra sinensis
TGCACTGGTATCGCAGAGGTCATGGGTTCGAATCCCTTTTAAGCATGACTTTTTTAGGCTTTAATGTCGCAACTGTTTAAGTTGTGCGCATAACTGCGATCGATGAACAATCATATCTTCATGTCATTCTCTGCGGCTCAAATATATGAAATTTCATACATTCACATGTAGAAGAAAGCTTAATACGATTATTATTTCCTTGAGTGCACTTTAAAAGATACCTTGCCAGCTAAAAGCAAAGGTCATTGTCATGAGCATACCAGACCATAATCCTTGCAAGGCGATGAGTATGAGGGTGTGAATGGGGTTAACCAACTAGTGACAAAGGGCTAGAAAATATTACTGACTACCGACAAAGCGAGGGAAAAATTTACCGATTAGGGACGAAAAAAATTAAATGGACCTACCGACAACCGACAAAGGTTCAAAAATTTTAATCGACAACCGACAAAGTAATGGAATTTTAACCGACAACCGACATGTGGACTCCCCATTCAGACCCTCGAGTATTCCCAACCTTTTCATGTGAGAGTCCCCTTCTGGCAACACACTATAATCTCACAGAGTCATCGCTTCGTTGCTTTTTGCTTTCTTACAAAGTTATTATTCTTCGACACCTCTTGATCTTTCATAGCCATTTTTTGGACGTTTCACAAACACAAACCAATTTCTACATACTAGCGGCTGTTTCGACCCAAGCAATAAAGATTGGGATGGGTTTCCGAATGGGAACGGGTGCAAAGCTGCTATTAACACAAGGTGTGACAGTCCTAAGTTTTCAGATTGTTGCTTGGTAGCTTCGTATTAAAAAGAATTCTGTATTATTCATAGAACCACTTGTTTTCTCGCTTGACTAATTGGTTGATCTCTGCATGATCAAGTGATTCATTGTTTGATTGAGTCATTCGTTCATTCATTCATTCATTCATTCATTCATTATCTCAATGAATTTGAATTGTTTATCCTAAACCCTTCAATAAATTTACAGCCTAATGTCTTGCTGTATAGTTAACGATCACCTTTTATCGAAATTTTTCCAAGACCACCTTCCACTATGATTCTAACCTTTGGAGTAACAAGACCAGCCATAATCTTGCAGGAGGCATGACTGGGTTTGACTCACAAGAGACCAAGTTGCCGACCTACTGGAGCAGATCCTTCTCTAAGATCTGTCTTGGAATGAAGATCGACCAACAAATTAACTTCATTGTCATCAACAAGACCGCCAACTCCCTGTACTCACTGATAGCTGACGAGCAATACCGTAACATCTCACTAGGTCGTGACACATGGAAGACGCTGATTGGTTCAAATGCATCTTTGCAGACCAACTGTACGAAAGAAGGGTTCAATGCATGGAGTACACTTTCAAAGGCAAGAATTGGTATCCTGGGTAACGAACAAGTTGACTGTTACAGTCCTGATTCGAGAATCGGGTTTGGTACAGGGGGAGATCCTAGAGACAGTAACACGTGTGGAAACGAGGCAGATGGTAGATTCCTTCCGGATAATGGAGAAAAACACATCGAGGCTATGGGATACATACTGGTGCAATGATAAGCACAACAACATATCTTCGAATAAACAGCTTTTAAAACATTATCTGCTGGAGCCTTTACGGTAATAAGATACTGCTTCAGGTTTGGTAAATTGGTTAGGAGTTCTAGCACAGATGATCAATCAATCAACAACTTTATTTGAGTCTCTAATCTTCTAGCTTGCCCTCAGGCCTACTAATCGGGGAGACTACTTAAGTTACTTAGTAATGATAAATATATATGCATAATACAAAATGTTAAAATTTTACTATTCTAGAACTACTTTAAATATATACAATATGTGATATAATTCGTATATACACATATGCTAAATAAAACTATATATACAATTTTATAATTATATCGACTATATTAGTTATTATATTTTCTCTTTATGGATTATGAGTTACACAGATGGCACCCTTTGCATGCGTCATCTCTAACCAGTTTGCTCAGGTCTTTTCTCCTTATTTTTGCTTTAAACCTTCTTAAGAAGGTTTCGTTTCTGTCTTTCATGCTCAATTTTGACCATAACAATGGCTCAAAAAATCTTAAGGAATGCTTTCCATATTTTACAGTTTTTACCCTTTGGACATGAAAGTCCGAGTTCCTCAGGTTGTAGTTCGAGGGCAGATCCATTTGTTCGTCTATTGACGAGCTGGCCGAACTAAACTTTTAAGGCTGCTTTTTAGAGTGGCTTTAGAGTCGGATTATTGATTCATCTAAGTAGCGTTTATATCTTTCACTTTGATTGTAACTGGTTTTACTTTGTTATGGGGAATCATGGAAAATGTCCATTTTACCTTTAAATGTAACTGAAAACAAAAGTGTGAAATGAGATGCTCCAAGTTTTATTTAAATTAGCTGGGGCAGGTTCTTGTACATCGTATTCTTGAAACACTGATGGAAGAAAGTAAAGCAACTGACCTGGCTACTGGCCGTGTAGTTTACATAATGCAGAAAGAGACCATTGTTCTTTCACCTTTCGTTTAGCGTTTTAAAGTGCCACTATGACGAAAATGGCATCTTTTCAATCGAAACCATAAAACAAGTAGTCTGCATGAGAAGAAAAATGCT
This sequence comes from Platygyra sinensis, assembly GCA_019787425.1. Classification (NCBI taxonomy): domain Eukaryota; kingdom Metazoa; phylum Cnidaria; class Anthozoa; order Scleractinia; family Merulinidae; genus Platygyra; species Platygyra sinensis. The sequence continues at coordinate 40,116 of JAHPZR010002212.1, forward strand.
GTTTACTGTTTTCAAATATCTCTTTTCGTTCCAGAGATAATCAAGTTTTTCAGATATGCAAATTAGCCAAGTGATGACGTCATACTCTCCACCAAATTTTGGTCAAATATGTTGAAAAAGGATATCTCAGCCAATTTGTATCAGAAATGTTTGATTTTTTTGCAGTAAGATTCTACCAAATGTGCTTCACAACTTGAGCTTAACAGCTTTGTTACCATGGCAACATACTGGGTTCCAGACCTCCCCAATATTAAAGGCATTTCTGGCCACCTTTGGCATCCATTTTCATATTTGCAAATGGTGCCTCATATACATGATCCAATAGGCATATAAAGACGTTAGCTTGAGTTTGTGACCTTGTTTAACGTTTTTCGGGCTGAAAATCACTTACATATTGAAATCCAGTGGATGGGGACTGGAAAAGAGTGAGTTGCCATGGAAACAAAATGTTTTATAGCCGTAGGTGTGTTTTCTGTAGAACTATTAGCCTGCCAAGTTTCAAGGGTCTGCACTGCAAATTGACCAAGATATCTCTATTTATGTACATGATGTTATTTTGGGTTGAGTATATGACGTTATTAGTCATCTTATTTGCATATGTTACACATTTTTCAAACTTAAATATCTCCGGAACCAATGCAGGCATTTGCAAACGGTAAACGGCGTTTTCATTCTCTCATAGAATTCTTTGTGATCCACCTAAAAAATCAAGAGGTAAAAATTTGATTATAGTGGCACTTTAAAAGTTGTTAATATATATATGATAATACAGAGTATTAACTATGTTTAACGATACCTATATCTGAAGAAAGAAAACTATTTTTGCTTTAATTTGCCCGACGAGTTTTGTTTCGTGCCAGAAACTGAAAAGATCAAACCAGCTTTCTGTATTTCGATTGTGTATATCGGTAAATGACAGATAGAGCCTTGTTCTGTACCACATTATTAAGTCTTACAGTTCACTATTTAATTTTCTCCGCTTATTGGTTTAAATTGATCACGTGACGCGATAGATACTGTCAGCCCGTAGTGCGGAGAGGCACTATCAGCCCATAGTGCCCGTCCGCGGAAAATACCCGGATGGACAGTAGTCGTCCGTGAAAATTTTCTTGTTAACAAGCGGGCTTATAGAAATTAAACAACTGAAATTGTATTAAGTGAGTTTTGTCTGTTTTCTTTTTTAAATCATACTATGGCTTAAACGGCTCTCATCTAAAAGAGTTGAAAATAATTCAACATGATTTTTGAACTGCCGCGCGGGAAGAAAATTTAGTAGTGAAAAATAAAGACGATAGAGTGTTTATGTCTCGGAACTATCGGTCTGATAGTTACCTCTTGGAAATTTGATGTTCTTAGGACTAGCATATTTGTTTTCACCAAGAGACTATGATAGTCTCTTGTTTTAACTGAGAACATCAAATTTTCGCAGGACAACTATCAGCCGATAGTTCCTCGACAGAAACACTATTGTTTAAACAGAACGAACTACATTTATTATGCATTTTCCTCGTGTGGCTCCCTGTTTCCCTTTACTAGGGCTAACGCCCAGTGGGTTATTCATGGTTTAAGTAGCACTATAATTTACACTTCAGAGTTAATTCTCTGCATGGTTCCACTATTTGTGTTCCCAGTGCTACGCGGCACAACATTCATATGTACCCTTACTTTCTCTTCGCCGCGATTCACCATCTAAAATCGTCCCCGACTTTCTCTGTGCGACCTTGTAGCTCAGTCGGCAGAGTAACGGTAGATCTATTCCGGAGGTCGTGGGTTCGATTCCCACCGAGGTCAAAAGATTTTTTCTTTGCCTCGTGTGGCTCCCTGTTTCCCTTTGCTAGGGCTAACGCCCAGTGGGTTATTCATGGTTTAAGTAGCACTATAATTTACACTTCAGAGTTAATTCTCTGGTTCCACTATTTGTGTTACCAGTGCTACGCGGCACAACATTCATATGTACCCTTACATTTATTATGCATGAGGAATTATTAATTATGTATGCGCTATATTGTTTTTGAAGACAATAGCAACTCCCTAAGGTATTGAATATATATACATTAATAATAACTACTTACTGCATGTATGAATAAAAGAAGATTCCATTCCGCAATGTCTTTTTGCCGATTCTCTTCTCTCCCTTTCTCCAATCTTCTCTCTTTTACTCCTCTATATATTACCCAGGTTCCAAACGCCTTTTATTCACGTTTTCTTTTCCTTTTACCCCAGTAGGTCTCAAACCCCTAACCTTTCGCGTAGCTACAGTTAAAAATCATTTTTATTTTGTTTGATTTGTTAGAATTCCAAGAAAATTGCATTGCAGTTTACTTATTGATCTATTTAATGCGTGTTTCATGCTGTATCTTTTTATCGCTGTAAAAACGTCTTAAACAAGACAGCACATACCTCTCAACACCATGCCGAAATCACACGATCACACACTTTCGCTGCAATGATTCAGGCTTATATAGCAACCTAAATAGTCAGCAAAACCATTCTTTTTTCTTGGTCCGATAAACAGCAGGGTTTCGCATGGAATTGATTTCTACATTTCAGCATAAAATTACGTGACATTTCAGCCTAATATCGGTCTGTATTTCCAAAAACATACCTAGAGAATAAGACTTGTCACTGATAATCTTGATACAATTCTCTCCTAGAGCTAGCTCTCCACAAGGTATATCGTAGCTCAAATAAAAAGATAAAACTCTTCTGTCTGCCTTTCGAGGGTTCTATCCTGGTGTACGGGTTCACAAGGGAATGTATCATTGTTCTTTCTTTGTTTAGGAGTCATTGGTTAGCTGTTGTGTATTGTTTGGTCCTTTGCAGTGGCTCTTGTGAACCGGTACACGAGGACAAAACCCTTTCGAGGCCAGGAAGACTAAATTCACCGGCTGTGTTTTCACTGAATCACGCATTGTACAATTAAACAGTGATTTAAAATGAAATTCGAGTCTAAATAAACGCGAAGGTACAGATATCAAAACCACAGCGGAGAGCTGATCTATAGCTTTCTAAAAGCCTTAATCGTCCTGAATGGACTCATCAAGAGCTTCCTATATGGGGAATAGATTGAACTTCAAACAAACTCAGCCTTAATTGTCACTTTCCACCATCGATAGAACTGGATTATTGCCAATAGCCGGACACAACACACGAATCGAATCTACATGTCCGCCATGCTGCTTTAATAATCAACTTCCCGACATACATTGCACGCTTAAGTATGTTATGTATGTTACACTGAAATGTACCTACAAACACTACATCCCTTCCTTTTTCAGTATAACCACTATGATCTTAGAGAAATGTCAACACAATGGAAAGTCAACTAAAAACCTAGTACAACTAAAACTCACAAAACGGCTGCCCACAAAAATGATTAATTCTCCTATTTTGAACCGCAACAGTCAATGATGACATTAAGTCATAACAAAGTTTCTAATGATGGCACTCAAGTCACAACAGAGTCCTTAATAATGTCACTCAGGTCATAACAAAGTCTTTAAATCTTTCCGGCATTTTCCTGACCCTCGTTGGTCTCGTCATAACTGGGCTGCTCGGTATTTCTCGTTCTGCTTCCGGTTTCACAGGATCAGTAACATCAGGCAATGAAGATGTTTCCTCAGGATTCTGTGATGTCTCCTCGTACCTTTTTACATGGGTTGTGTTTCGCATAAGTTGAACGCCCTCTGGTGATTCTACGACAACACTGTTTCCAGTTTTGGTTACAACGTCATAAGGCTCAGGAGCAAATGGTGTGGACAACTTGTTTTTGCGCTCTTGTTTTACTAACACTTGGTCACCTGGAGCTAGATCAGACTCCTGGGCATTCCGCTTCTTGTCTGCATACCATTTAGCTTTGGCCTTCATTTCACCATCTTTGTCTCGCATCTCACTCTCTGTGCTTTCCCCTTTCAGTTCAGGTAATTTAGTACGCATCTTTCTGCCAAACAAGAGTTCTGCTGGACTCACACCTGTGGTGGTATGAGGGGTTGACCTATATGCTACCAAATACTTGCGAATTTCTTTCTTCCATTCTTTTCCCTCAGCTTGAGCTATTCTCATCCTCTTGAGGAGGGACTTGTTTTGTCTTTCCACCTCGCCGTTCGCTTGTGGCCATAATGGTGTAGTCTTCCTGTGCTCTATACCGTTATCCTCCAAATACCGCTCAAACACTTCTGATCTAAATTGTGGACCATTGTCGCTTCGAAGTGATTGAGGTAGTCCATGTGTGGTGAAGATCTTCTCCAAACACTCTATGACCTTCTCTGATGTTGTTAAACGCATGATTTCCACTTCATAGTATCTGCTGAAGTAATCAACGATGACTAAGACAGATTCTCCTGATGGTAATGGGCCTAACAGGTCGATGGCCAAATCTTGCCACGGGCCACTTGGTAATGGGGTTGACTTGATTGGCTCTGGGTTTGCTGGACTGCTTACAAGCTGACAGCCATGACAGGTTTTGCAAAACTTCTCGGCTTCCCTGTCGATCCCAGGCCACCAGACCTTTGATCGCAACCTCTGCTTCATACTGACAATTCCTGGGTGTCCTTCATGGGCAAGGCTCAGTACTCGAGGTCTCAACTTGCTTGGTATGACAATCCTGGTACCTCGAAGAATTAACTTGCCAATGACACACAGTTCGCTGCATACTGGTATGTACTGCACTTCGTCTACTGTGGGTATAGGATAACGTTCTCTGACAATGGCTTCATTAGCTCTTCGCATGTCCACACAAAGGCGTATTTCATCATTCTGCTTTGGGACTACTACAACTGGACTAACCCACGGGGTCGGACCCTCTACTGGTTCAATTATGTCCATTGCTACTAGTTCTTCAATCTTCTCCTTAACCTTGTCTCGAAGACTAAATGGGGTGCGCCTGACTGGTTGCGCCACTGGGGGTACATCCGGATTCACATGCAACTTAACTTGGTAATCTTTTAACTTTCCCACGCCTTCAAAGATCTCTTTGTAATCTGACATGATAGTCTCATTAGATGTCACGGTGCAGATCCGGGTTCCTAATTTCAACACACCTAGCTGTATGGCAGTTTCTCTTCCAAGCAGTGCCGCTCCTTCACCATTAATAACGACAAATTCGGCTTCGGTTTCTTTCCCCTCTACTCTCACTAGTGCTGAGAATGTTCCTAGAACGTTCAGCGGCTGTTTACTACCATATGCATAAAGCTTCTTATCACTCTTTCTCGACACACACTTAATCTTGGCTTGCTTTAACTTTGACCACAGATTTTTGTCAATCACATTGGTGCTCGCACCCGAATCAATCAACATCTCAACTACAACTCCGCCTACAGTCACATCTATTTTCTCAGGTGATGTAACAGAATTCACAGTAAATGCATATTCATCTTCATCTCTTTCACTTCCCACGTACCTGACTGACTTCTTCTTTTTCTTTCCTCTGGGCTTCTCTTCCCGTCTAGGTTTGGGAGGTTTGGCTGTTTTCGTTTTGCACTGCGAACCAAAATGATCAGCTCCTCCGCACTTATGGCAAGTTTTTCCTCTCGCGGGGCATTCAGGGTCTCGTCCATAATGTCCCACTTTTCCACATCTGTAGCATGTTCGCTTGTCAGGCTCCTTCCCTTTGTCTTCTTGCTTGTCACGGACTGAATTCACATCCTTCTTGCCTTCCATATTTTCCAGCTGTGATTGAACTCGCTCGTGATTTGCTGCTGTCGAGAGTAACAACTCTAGGGTTAATTTCTCACCTTTTTCCAGTAATTTCTTCCTTAATTCATGTGATTTACATCGCTGTACAACTTGATCACGAATCTGGTTTTCAGCTTGGTCGCCGTAGTCACAGTCCTTGACCACTTGCCTCAAACGTGTAACAAACTGAGCCACAGTTTCACCGTCCTGTTGTTCCATGCTGCGGAACAGGTGATTTTGGTATGTCGAATTTACCTTTGGAATGAAATAATCGTTCAAAGCCTTCACCGCCTTTTCGTAATCTTTCGCTTCGCCTGTGTCGGCCAACGTTTCGAAAATTTCCTGAACAGCTTCACCAGCCGAATGAAGGAGTAACGCTCTCCTCTGAATTTTATTATCTGCTTTATCCGCTGCGATGAGCAGGCCTTTGCTGTCCGCATAAACCGAGAAACTTTTCAACCAACGCTGCCATCGCCTTCCCACGCCTGAAGGTTCACCATGTGGATCGAAGGGTTTTACACTCGTTAAATCGTCTATCTTTATTGACGCCATGGTCTGGGCAGTTGCAACTTCAATCCTCGTCGCCAGATGTCACGTTCCACCGCCGATGGAACTGGATTATTGCCAATAGCCGGACACAACACACGAATCGAATCTACATGTCCGCCATGCTGCTTTAATAATCAACTTCCCGACATTTCTAAACCATTTTACTCTAAAAATATTTTTAAACCATTTTACTTGGCTGCGCTCACACCCCCCACTACTATACTACTATACACTGAAATGTACCTTACAAACACTACATTAATTAATTGCCGCATGTTGTTGGCAACTCAATTATGGACCGGAAACCAAAGCAATAAATGTCGCCCGCACTAGCGAATTACAGACATGTCTGATAGTTAGCTTGGCAAAAAAAGGTCTGAAATTGATAAAACAGGGAAATTAAAGGTTTACTCTTGATCGATCAGCCATTGACGTGCTTTCCTTTACTCTGTTCGTGGCATGCATGTTTTGCTCGCAAACAGCAATGTCCCAGATGTACTTCTATTCCCACGGGCGGGAAACTAGGACGTCACCTCTACAACAGTATTTTTTCTAAGTCCATCAAAGTTCAGGCCAAATAACGCCAACAGCAGCTAAAAATGTGTACTCCATTGCACGTCTGAGTTCTAAATTGATGTGGCTAAGGCTCTTTGCTGTCTAAAGCAAGCATAACTTTATCGCCACATGCAACAGCCCAAACGGACTACGAATACGGGGCCAAATGACGTCCCGCGTCTAATGCTTCTCAGGACGGCTTCATGCACGATAATGGACGACGCTTGCTAGCAAATCGTTAGACTTTCACCTTCATTGGACTTAATGATGTCCTCCGGCAGACTTCCTTTAGACCGCAGTTCTAGAAAGCTAATTGAACAACGCCGCCTCCGAGATACCGGGTGAACTAATATTCAGCCGAGCGTAGCCTAGGTAAAACTTAACGCCAATTGGATAAGGGGCAAAGGGAGGGGGGTTTGGGCTAAATAAAAAAATAGATAACATTTCAGGCTAGGTCAGCTCTACAAGCTTCTGCCATTAAGGAATTCCCCCCCCCTCCCCCCCCCCCCCCCTATTCTCTTTCCGGAAGAAAAAAAAAAGAGTTACGTGAATCGAGGTGTTCAAATCTGCGGGTACGTTTTTGGAAATACAGACAGAATTACAGACGAATAAGTTACGTGACATTTCTGTTCAATAATTAGCACTGCACAATATCTCAAAGTAAACTGCTAAACGGCACCGAAACCAGCTTTAAGCGCGCACTGATTTCAAATAACTCAATGTCACTTGTATTAAAGAAAGAATTGTGGGTAGGGACAAAAAACATAGGGGCGGGCCGGAGCGGGTGGGGAGGGGGTTATTAGTGAGTTTAAGCATGACGTTTACGGCATACGGCGAACGGCAAAGGTCACTTCTGATTTTCTATTCTTTTCTTGTAATCCTCAAATAAATCATACAAAAATAGAAAAGTGTCTCTAACTATTCACTGCAAATACAAATATTTTGATTCTACTGTACAGAGAGCTGACGACAGACGGCAAAAGTTTCATTTTTGCCGTTTGCCGTCTGCCGTAAACGTCATGCTTAACCTCTCTAATATGTCTACATCCACTTGAAAACAAATCCCTAACCAGAAAGCAAGCTAAAAGAAAAAGAAAAAAACCGACATCAGCCGTGAACAACACAGTAAACAAGCTAATATTAGACAGGGGAAGTTGTTAAAAGTTACACAAAAATTTTAGGTTTGCCGACCCGGTTTTCATAACTTCAGGTATATTTGTTTTCAGAACATCAAAATTTCCGCGGGGCAACTATCAGACCGATAGTTCCTCGACAGAAACACTATTTTTTTTTTAAATAGAACGACTTACCACTTATTTTTGTAGACGGAGGCAGATTGGCTACTTCTGTTGTTCACTAATCTATAGTTCATTTATTTATTCATTCATTCATTCATTCATTGTTTATTTATTTATTAATTTATTTATTTATTTATTTGCTTTCAACTTTTAATTTTTGGCATTCAGAGATAACACTCTCAACATTCAGCTTCCATATTGTGTTTGTTATTCGTGTGTTTGGTTCTAATTTTTATTACCGCCAATGTAGCTTTCTGCAATCAGCTATATATGGTTGGACTACAGTGAACTTCTTTCAGCATCCAATAGCGGTTGCCTTTCAGATTTGGCGTACTGTGGGGTCTCTCTTAGTTCCTATTTTGATTTCAGCGTCACAGTCTGCCTTCGTTCTTGTCAGTCAAGTTACGTTTCATCAAGCGAATTCCTTCATCTTTTGTTTTGCAATATGTTAGTATACCAGAAACCTGCAAAATGTCTAAATTTCACCATAAATGGCCTTTCTATTCCCAACGGCAAAGGGTAATTTTACGTACAGAAACTATTTCTGTCAGAGAATTGTACAATAACACTAGTTGGTAAAGAAGCTAGAGAAACAAAAATCCACCCAAGCTAATGAAAGCGTAATGCAGAGGTTAAGGCTTTTCGCGGGTAAATCAGGGGAGAAATACGAGACCACACAACCGTGGTAAGAAAGTAAATTATTGCAGAAATAAAAATCCATGCAACTCTTTTCTCATGGTCAACATGACTAGCGGCATGAATCGCGGGCATGTGCGCCCAACAAGGCGGCGATCGTAAATACTTCTTTTTTTCTTGGGCCATCGTAGTTTGATCAAAAGTAAGAAACATTCTTTGATATTTATTTCTACTAGATAGGTAAATTTATGTATCTATTTAAAAGAGGTTTACTTTCTAATACTTCCTATGTTGACTCTTGTAAGCCAGTTACATTCGCATTATACTAGAAATTGCAACCTTTATTCTCTACTTGCTCAAATCCCATAATACACCTCTTTTACCACCCAAAAATTTGCATAGGCATTGTTTTAGATTACTCTTGAGACATGTTCATGTCCCAGGAGAAATTGCAAACAATGAGTATGCAAAATTTTTTATTTTTTTTTGGAGGGGGGGGTGGGGGGTTAAAGAGGTGCATTATGGTATTGTGCAAGTAGTGAATTACATACCTCCCTGTCGAGCTAATATTCGAAACTTCTCTATTCGTTTTCAAGGACCTAAGTTTTAAGCCCTGAAATTCAAAACAGAGAAAGCATTTGTTTGCTTGGCAAAAGAATTAAAAAATTCCTTCTTTCTTAGTCAAATATACTCTTTGTTGAGCTACTTACTTTTTCTTTTCTTTTCTTTTGTTTTTTTTTATTTTTAAAATAATACATTTTAATATTTCATGCTGTCCCGATAATTTGTATGATGTACCCTATATTGTCAGGAAGCCTATAGTTCATAAGCCCCTGGCTTCTATATAGGCTTCCTTACCATTACCATGCCACCTTTAAAATTGTTAAGTCATTGTCTTTAAATTATCATAAATTTCTAGTGTATTGCGTTATTTTTTGTTTCTCATTTGTGTGGTTAATGGAAAAAAAAATGGTTAATGGTTAATAAACATATTGAACATGTACATTTGTTGATTAAGACTTGACGTATGTTACTCTACATACATTTGCAAAAGCAACCGATGAGATTGAAAATAGCTATTAATATATAATAGAGGTGAGGGTCTGGAACCTAGATTAAGTAGGTAATTAACAGTAAACTATAAGAACTAGAGTAAATTGATAAAGCATCAGCTTCTCACTTCCGACGTTGACATAGAAAGCTGGCACAAGTTCAATATGGCGGCCATACCCCAACTAGTTCACAGAGTAAATCTTAGTTCAGTCCCTGAACTCTCCTTTCCTCCCGCCCCATATAGCGGCTGAACCCAGGCGGGCGAAAGAAGAGTCCAGGGGTGCTTACCATTTACAAAAACCATCCGGTTCGAAATTTCAGGCATAAAGGTAAAACAATTAAATGCGAAGTTGCGGGAGTGAGAATCACTATGAAATATATCCACATCAGCTAGAGAGGTTCAACAGAGCAGAAAAATAGCATCACGTCATATCACAGCCCATATTTTCTGAAGCTTCCCAAACGGAATGGCGTGAACCATTTGATTTTCCAACTGGAATTTCCGGTTTTCCGGTGTAAATGGTAAGTACCCCAGGATAACTTGCATGGGCATGCTCAGAACGAGCCAAACAAAAATTACTAGGTCCCAACCACGCCGATCGCGTCAATGTGTCGCGCAATGCCTTTTTCAGCTCGCGATCTGAAAGAAAACTTTCTTTGACGTTGATATTGTCGTAAAAAACATAAAAACGTAAAATATGGTTTATGGTGGTCTGTACTCTTATCTCCAACGAGTACGGGTCATTACTCTTTTCCCAAACATTTTTTTCCTATTGTTTCTGTATGTTGAGCGATTTTGCGAAAGTTTTTGAAAGGAAAGTCTGACGCGCACAAGTAGCTCATTTGCATAATGCAGCGCGTGCACTTCCAAGACCGAGCCGGTTTCTTCAATTGTCAACATATCTTAGCAAAGATTTCTTTCGTTATCTTTGATATTGTGATAAAAAAACAAATCCAGTGCATATGTGGTTTAGCGTGGCACTGGTGAAATTCCAGTGATTTGGGATTTTATCAATCTGAATGCAAAAATTGCTGCATGTATATTATCATTCACAAAATCGCGCCACAAGCCAAATCTGGAAAGTACTTCCAAATATGGTTTTCCCCCGATTTGGGGGGGAAAAAATGGCGGCGTTCTGAGCATGCGCATGCAAGCTATCCTGGACTCTTCTTTCGCCCGCCCGGGTTCAGCCCCTATATGGGGCGGGAAGAAAGGAGAATTCAGGGACTGGGCTAAGTAAATCTTTGATATTAGACACCCATGTTATGGTCAATTGACACCAGACAAATCCGCTAACCAGTATCACGTGACCATCAGGTGAATTTGTTGCACTCCTGACCGGGTTGTTCGGAAGCCGGATAACGCTAACCCAGGGTAAATAAAGTTGCCACATATCCAATGTAGTGACCCAATGGTGTGATGGATATCACGCCCGACTACTGTTACGGGGAGGCGCGGGTTCGAATCCTGCTCGGGACAGGAATTTTTCTTTCATTTCAGACGTGTGTCGAAAGCCACTGGTAAGTTACTTACATCTTTCTTTCATTGTCTCTAGGGCTTTCGTGGCTCAAATTATTTATATTCTATCGTTCTGTGAAAAAAACCATTAACTGTAAGATCTTATAAGTTAGATTACCAGGGTTAGGACTAATAAAAAAGCGACACTCACTAATTTTTTTGCCGAGTAACGTTCTTGATGCCGCGAGTTCATTTTAAACCAGTCACGTGGTACTTTGAAATGCACCACGTGAGGACGTCTTTTCTGGGTGGCGTCGTGACTTTTTTGTACTACGTGATGTTCATTCTCAGCATGTTTATCTTCAAGAGGAAAGCTTACCGGGCATTTTGTGTCTAAACAAACCACTCCGAATTTGTCCTGATCATATTTTATCTTCAGCTGATAAACAGTGGCCATGCTTACAGTTCTATGGCAGACAAAAACCACAATTTGTTTTCGTCTTGAAGATACACATGTTGTGAATGAACATCACGCAGCACGAAAAGGTCATGACGCGACACTCAAGAAAAATGCCCTCATGTGGTGCATTTCAATGTACCACGTGACTAGTTTGAAACGAACTCGCAGCGTCAAAAAAAAAACGTTGCTCTGAAGGCGGTAATATAAAATTCGTGGGTGTCGCGGTCTACTAGGAAGAGTAATACCATTGAATGCTTTTCAGACTGTATACACGGCTGAGATATTTTTTTTATCCCTATTTGGTATAGAATTGCTCTTTTTGTCTCGAGTCCTTGTGTGATTTATTGGATAGAAAACTCCACTTCATGTTTAATACTATTGATTATGTGGGAAGCTTAGACAAAAGCTCCCGTCAATCACTTTCACGCCGGAAGCTACTACGAGAGTGTCCGAATGTACATGTAGACTGGTCTAATTAGACACCATGGACTCGGCCAATAACCTCGCAAATCTCTTAAAAGCAAACTTCCGTCGTTGTGAAACGTTTTTAAGCAAAGTTCAACAAATAATTCCATTTGGACCATGCATGATCCAAGGAAGTTAGCTGACAGACACCAAGGCAAATACTTAGGTCATATTCTAATACCATCTTATTGTTCATCAAAGTTAAGGCAAAATGAACTGGCTTGGCTTGATATTTAT
>JAHPZR010002212.1:57500-60000 GCA_019787425.1 Platygyra sinensis
CTTAGACCTATCTTTAGATTTTTTTGTAATCTAAAAATCTAAAGGAATTAATCATGTCGCCGAAAAGCCATTCCACGGACACCTGCACTTCACTCATTGCTTTATTATAATCCTCCATTTGTTGGGTTAGACGTCTCTAGCGATATGGCACCTCAAGATGAATCCTAAGGTTATGAGCCGGATCGCCATAAACGCACGTAGGGTGCTCATCTGGGAAGAAGGCGAAGTTCCCCATGTCGTTCAAAAGCCCAGAGTCAACAAGCATACCCGCGTCGTGTTTTCGTCCCTCTAAAACAAAAGTTTATAAAAAAATCCTTAGATTTCGGGAACCCATATAAATAACATTGTAGTTAATCTTACAAATATTCATTGAAAATATTTTAGTTCTTACCTACTGGCCCAGAGATGTTTCCTATAAGCCCATTCGGTAAGGCAGTGGACTGAAATTTTAGTTCATGAACCCGTTTGTGTCCATTATACACAATCCTCTGTCCATTCCTGGGTCTAGAGATTTGTCGGACCGTCCCATCTATGAAACCGAAACAGTTATTTAGAGGACATCCTTTACTTGAGATGGTTTTAGCATACTGTTAAAGAGCAACTGAGCTTAGTACATCTCTATTCCACTCTGTTACGAGGTGACATTGGTTGTCATAAATAAAATCCATGACTTCATTTCTAATCAAACTCAAAACAGAAACTAGTCTTGGAAAGCGTTGAATCATATCGCTGAATCTGCCGGGATAACTTGTGAGTCTCAGCAGCACACACAGTCCCTCCAAACCATCACAAATGCTTCTCTGTTTGCAATGTAACACTGCGGGAATATGTAAGCCATCTGCAAGGCGAGAAAGGTCTCCCTTTCGACTCGAACCTCGGCTTTGCAGTCAGCTGGTTTTTTATTTTCTAGATCAAAACATCATACGATCTGGATTTGTTCTGTTTTTTTGAATGATATCAGTCGTATAATGGTGCAAATTCTTCGTCCGAAATGTTGTTGTCTGCATAACTAGGCTAAAGCATCTCTCGACAAGACTTAAATTTGTTCATTTTTGAACAAATAGTCACTCACTCAATAGTCACTCTTAGTCGGCGCGTCGAGTATGTTATGGACAGGTCAATGAATCAGTGAGTGGGCGAGCGAGCGAGTGAGCGAGCGAGCGAGAGAGTAAGTGAGTGAGTGAGTGAGTGCGTCAGTGTGCGAGTGTGCGAGTGCGCGAGTGTGCGAGTGTGCGAGTGCGCGAGTGAGTGAGTGAGTGAGTGAGTGAGTGCGTGCGTGCGTGCGTGCGTGAGTGAGTGAGTGAGTGAGTGCGTGCGTGAGTGCGCGAGTGCGCGAGTGCGCGAGTGCGCGAGTGCATGCGTGCGCGAGTCGCAATAGAAAAACGTCAATATCTCAAAAACGAAAAAAGATATTTCAAAAAGAAAAACGCCATTCTCTGTATTTTGAAAGGCCTTTCAAGTAAGCAGAAAGTATTTTTTGTGCCATATACACTTTAAGGTAAAAAGTATGAAAACTGCTCAAATGGTCTTCGAAGACTACGTTGCTCCAAGTAAAAGTGCAATTTAATTAAATCAGATTTTCAACATGTTAGAGGTTTTTTTCTCTTTCGGTGAATTAGTGTTGTGTTGTGTAAAAAGGTTAAACTTACGACTCGTATAAAATGCGAAAAGGTCTCTTAACTATGGCGTTTCGTTGCGGACAAAATATCCAAATCATAAAATCTGAAATGGAAAACACAAACATTCTTCCAAAAGGAGTAAATGTATCCAATTGTCTAAATACTAAGTCCAGAATTCTAAAAAGCCTATCCGGCAAAATAACAAAATTCGAGGTCGAGAAAAATTTAAATATGAAGTCGACAGAAATAAAAGTTGAACTTGAGAATGTAAAAATACTAAGTGCAGAATTCTAAAAGTCGAAAAAACTAACAAATAAAAGGAAAAAAAATCGAATTTGAGAAATTAACAGTTTTTTAGTTGTTGGAAGTCGAAAAAAAAATTCGAAGTCGACTAAGCTAATGAGTGGCGAGCGAACGCTGACCGGCTCATACAGAACATTCAGAAAATCAAAATGGCGGCGCGTTGGAAATTACGATGAGTTCTTCTTTTCTTTGGGGAATCTTCTTAACACATGCGAACAACAGCTAAATTCAACCCCTAGCGATCGAAGTGAATTCCTTTTTCGACGTTTAGACGAGTACGAGAGGACACTTTCAACTCTGATATCAAGATTTTGTGAGACTTGCGGCCACGAGCTGTCACAGCAAACGTGTCTTGCAGATCTCACGCTAATTCTTCGCCGCACAAGTTTTTTTGCGATCCCATTTCGAAAGGCATTGTTTCCTCCTAGAAGAGCGTTAGTCGGAGAGCCGACAGACGAAGTGCCCCGACAGAAAGCTATAGCCTACAAGGACCACCAAGGGTAGTTGTAACTCAGCAACAGCTTCAAATATGCATTAAGTGTGCGGATTTCGCTGGAATGATGTTGCAGAGACTCTTG
>JAHPZR010002212.1:65000-140000 GCA_019787425.1 Platygyra sinensis
CACTTTGTCTCCTTGCGCCCCGAAACACGTGCTATGACAACGCGTGTTTCGGAGAGCAAGCTGGTTCACAGTACGGATCTTCATACGGTGAACGGGTCACTCTGCAATTTATGTGCGTTGGCTCTTTGGCTGGCGTTACATGTCTTCGCTGATGACTCCCAACAAGGGCGAAATAGCTGTCCACTGTTGCGATCCTGCTTTATCGGTGCTTGTCATGTTTGGCGTCTCAAAACGTCTTTCACGTTGTATATCAGCCTTGCATTTTATTGACATTATTGTCTTAAACTTTGAGGTGGGAAATGAGTCTTTGTCTGCATATCTGCCAGGTTGCTACCTTGTAAACAGTTACATTTTAATGGACGTTTTCGTAGATTTACTTTCTGTGATGACCTATGATATCTCACTAACATGGACATGTAGCGATGGTCCGTTCTCTGAACCATGTCTCCCAATGCAAGGTCATACAAGACAATGGTGGACGAAGTCGAGGGACATTGTTAAATTTCAAATTAAGAAAAAAACCTACCTCTCTTTTTATTAGATATTCGACTCTAAGAACCTGGCTGGGTGGGGTTGTTCGAAAGCTGGCTGGATATAATAACCCTATTCATCAGATAAATCGCTCTTTTGATATAAATTCGAGTGAAATATTTTCCTGAATAATACGCGCATGAAAAACCTCACAGACCTTAACCTGGGTTTAATCTTCGTAAGTGTGCTAGACTGTTCTAGGCTCTTTGTCAGTGGAGACGATCAAAAAAGCGGGCGGGCCACGGGCTTGGCTCGATTACCAGCAGTTGTTCGGGAAATGAGCCCTCGCACCTCCCCGGAAAGCACGGTTGCACACGTGAGGATTCTTTTGTTAGTCTTAACCAATCAGATAACCGCCAACAGACTTTTGTCGGGCACAACTTATTTCGTCAGTTCAGAGACAATTAAGATCGAAAGTTTAAAAATTTACAACGAAAAACGCTAGAAATGTTTGTCAATGACCAAAATGTGTTCCTTTTTCAGCGAACACGGTCGGGAATTTTTGAGCTTCGGAACGTCAGATAACAGAGTCAGATTAACCTAAACATTGAGCTCAAGAGACAAAACAGTCGAGAAAATAGAAGTATTACCTTTCATAAAGGTAGCGCACTAGTCTCTGGCGAAGCCAGGCAAATTTCAAAACATCAGCTTAAGAGCGATAATCATGCAGACCAGCATGTCACCTTCGACAGATCTTGACAAGCATGACCCGTACCAGTTTGCTAAATTACAGTCAAACGGCGCTGCTCTACTCAAAATACGAACTCTTCCATGAAACGCATTATCCACGCATACGGCGCTCTTCCGCAGCAATAGTGTGAAACAAAATAGGTTGGAAAAAAATACAATAAAGAGAACAGCAAATGTACAGAGCCATGGGTTGTAATCAGTTGACATTTCCGACGAACAGGTGCGCTGCTTTTTCTATCGTCCCCATTGACCGAGAGCTTGAATAGGCTACGAGTGTATTTACATAACTTACAATCATCTACATATCCCAGGTTCTTAGGTTCTTGACTCTATGGAAAAACAAAATTAATACCGGAGTCATCAAAGCTTCACTTCCAGGGCTATCTAAGGACCCGAGGGAGGGATATATTCGGCGCCAAAGGTGTTTAAGCCTTTTTGTTCTAGAACAGAGTGTCAGATCGTAATATACTCGTAGAAGGTGAAGAATACAAATGAATATATGAAGGTTCATATATTTGAACTGCGGAGAATGATATGATAATATGATTGATCAAGCAAATACTTAACAGTTAACTATAAAACCTAGAGTAGATCAATAAAACACCAGCTTTACACGTCCGACGCTGACATTAAAAGCTGGCACAAGTTCTTGAATAAAAACGGTCTCTGATTTTGCAATGGTAGTCTGTTTCGCCCTACGCTAAAATATCAAAGTGATCCCTCTTGATGTTATGTCCAGTGGTTTTGACGTGGTCAGCAATGGCAGAATCGTTGTCATTTTCAGCGAGGGCCTTAAAGCGCTCGGTTTTCCTATCATGAAGCTGCAATTTCGCAACAACCCAGAATTATGTACAGAGGGAATTGCTGGGATTGTAATGATCGATTGTTTCGCAAGGTGGCCAGTTCCCAGTTGGCTTGATAGTTCAGTTGGTAGAAGCCTGCGTGGGGTTTTTTAGAGGAAGAATTACCACGTTAAAAATGGAGCGGGTACAAGAGGGCAGGGGGAGGGGAGGGAAGGGAAGGAAAATCTTGAAGACAAACCCCTGCCTGAGTGTGCACACCGAGATTTCACACTGTCATCGGCTGTCATCAATTAACCAATAACATTTTCACCCTTCCCTAGCGGAAGTGAACTTTAAACCAAAACAAATTTAATTTTGTCAAACAAAGAGCGTACGGTTTGAATGAGTGGGAATGAGTGGGAATAAATGGAAATGGAAAAATCTCGATGAATCCGAGCGACCAATGAAGGCTTTGCAATTGCAATTTGCAATGTCAAATTTGGTAATTTAAACTCAAGCTATATTTCTACAGAAAATCTTTTCAATCAGTTTACCAGCTACACCTGGTGCCAAGGCGTTTTTTATTATTTTTGTGCCGGACGAAGCTGCGATTGTGAGCACAAAGCCCCGATCGAGGTCGTGGTGAACGGAAAGCACTTAGCATCTGTATACAGTGTATATTTGAAATGCAAATACGTTTTGTCGAATGAACAATCTCGATCGCAGCTATGGCACCTTCGCCACTATCCTAAAATACAAGAACCTGATTTTCCAGACTTCAAATACACGCAGGTTTTTACTGTGCCCCATTACGACCTCATACATTATTTCTAGCCAATCAAACACGAGAGCTAATAAAACACATCGAACAACCATCAGGGACACATTGGGCACTTGAAGGCAGAGGAGATGTTCAGCCGTCCTTAACTCCAGGTAGAGCTTTCATTTATAATTTCATATGTTACAACACCATTTATGCCAATGAATCTGTCACTCTTAAATGTGAGGCTTTTTGAGCCTAATCGTTTTGCAGATCCGTACAAAACTTAAGGCTCGCTTGCACTGAATCACCCACTGGTAAACAGACATTCAAGCCACGGTTTTATCACGACGAGTTCTGTTGAAAAGGGAATTTCTTTAGACCATCCTTTCATAAGTATAACATAAATATCCTGTCCCTGAAAACTGCATTACCCAAGCTTTAACTGAATCAATTTTCTGTAGTTGAAGAGTGTACAACCAAAGTCAAATTTTATGCACTGATATATTCTAAAATTGCCTATAAGAGGTTTTTAATGATCTTATGCCTCTCTATTAAGTCAAGGCTCATGTAATCTACTCCTTTCCTTGGTAAAAGTCACAGCAACAGACTGATGCACAGCTGAAACAACAAAAACGGTTGGAACCGAGCATTACAAGCATCTCTTTTATTGAAGTTTTCGAGGCGGGAAATTTTAACCCATGTGTAGTGACACCCTTTCTCATTTCCTATTATCCCTTGTAAGTAACACTTGAAAGTCCCTTTCATCAAAGAGCATAAATAGTTATGATGTAGATTATCTTAGCGAGTAGATAAATAAATCCTTAGCTTCACAAGTCGAAAGGATACTGCAAGGAAAGGCTAAACCTTGGTGAAATTATTGCTAACTCATGGTGAACTCTGAAGAAATTATTACCCACGTGTATGCCTCCATGTGAGCGGTCAAAAAACAATATTTTGAGTACCTAATTAAAATTTTTCAAATTAAAGTTAACCTTTCCAGAATTAAAGATTTCTTGTGCTCTGTTGTAGCATTTTTTGCTTAGGGAGGGTTTCCACAAGTCATAAATTCATCATGAACAACGTTCAAGACTGGTACTTCATCTAGCATGCATTGTTCAGTAAAGGGACATAGATCTCTCCTCTCTTTTTGTAAATGGCTTTGTTTTAAATGTTTCATAGCGCTCAAAAGTATAAAAGCTGCTACTATTTTAACCGTAATGAATTTAAATAGCTGACGAAATGTATAATCACGTCTCAGATAAACCGATTTGATTATTTTTATTATTATTGTAATCTTTCTGACTAATCCAGATCCATGGACTGGTGCAATGTATTTAGCTAGCTATTTCAGTTCTCTAGATGTTTTAAAGTCGAGAAAATGTATTTCTTAACGAGCAATCCATGTCGGTGGGCCATGTCGGTGGGCCATGTCGGTGGGCCACAAAGAGATAAAATAAATAAAGTAAAGATGCGTCTTACATTTTCGCACTGGTGTCGCTTATGAAATTAACAGAACTTCTTCGTTCTTCTAAAGAGAAGGAAGCTTCAAAGAGCTGCTCGTAAAAAGGCAGTTTTTGTCCAGAGATTTAGCCGGCTTTCCTCTCGCTTAAAAGAAACACACGAGCAGGAATAAAAATTCACGTCGCCAAAACAGTCAGAATGAAAACATCCTCGTTTCCAGAACATGGCACCAAATTTTTATTAATTGATCATAAAAGCTCTCATTTCTGCGATTTCAAGTTCATCGTACAGATTATTAGCCAAGAACAACAAAAGTAGTTCTCCGCTGGTTACTTGACTCGTTTGTAGAAAAATATTTGCAATTCCAATTGGACTAAAACCACACAAGGACATTATATACGACGCATTATAAATTGCGTACTCGGGTTGCGCAAATATTCAACACAGACCTAAAAGGTCTTCTTGGTACAAGAGCATCCGGTGAAAAACAAAATTCCTAAGTTTCAGTTTACCCGAACTTAGTGCAAAGCCACCTTATAAGATGTAGCAGGGCTGCATCTTATAACTGCCTCGTTATAACCGCTGGGTAGCATCTTAAACCTGCTTCAGATAACACTTAGGACTGCAACTTGAAAGAGGTCTGCGTATATACAAATACACTCAAATAATTTTTTTCGAGAGTTTATTACTGACTGAGCGAGGCTGAGGCGGACATCCCTCGACTTCTTCGAGTCTTAAATAAATCGTAAAATCTCCAGAGGCTGTATAATTTAATAGACCTGTATTTGCTGCAAGACGCTCTGTCAAATCTTCCGTTTGTTATGCGGACGAGAACTACCAAAGTTGTTCTGATTTAACTGAATTGAGGTCTGCGTCGAAATGAATATTACTTTGTCGACATATTTTCTTGGTATTCTTATGTTTCTCACCTGCCCAGTACTCCGCAGAGATCATGAGTGCAATGTATATACAGCTACTGTAGCCAGTTGTTTCAGTCCTCTCTAATTTTTTAGATCGAGGAATACAATTTGTTAACGAGGAATGGCTGCATAGCAGTGGCCATTGCAAGGGACATCGTTGTTGAACGAGATCAAACGACTGCAGGAAACAAAAATCTTAAATTTTCTCACTGTTACCATTATTTCTTGAGCATTTTTTACTCTTGGAGGTTCCCTAAACTCATAAATTCACAATTACATCGTTATAGACTGGTGCTCCCTCTGGCATGAACTGTGCAGTTAAAAGGTCATGCACATCTCCTCTCTCTTTCTAATGGCTTTGTTTACCTGTTTTTATAGCGCATAAAAGAATAAAAGTTGCTACCATTTTAATTGTTATGAATTCAAATGGCTGGCAAAATGAATACTCACTTCTCAGATAAACCGATTTGATTTTTTTTATTATTACTATCTTTCTGACTAGTTAATTGTTCCATGGGTTTGGTGCGATGCATTTAGCTCGATATTTCAGCTCTCTAGATTTTTTGAAGTCGAGAAATTTAGTTTCTTAACGGGCAAGGAATGCGTGTCGGTGGGTCATTGCGAAGCACATACTACATCTTCGCAGACTGAGATAGAAGAAAAAAAGGAAAAATTAATGATACATTTTCGCACTGATGTCGCCTATGAAATTTATCGAACTTCTTCTTTTCATTAAAGAGAGAAACACTGTTCAAATAGCTGCTCGTTAAAAATTGCATTTTCTGTCCAGAAATCTAGTTCTTTCTTCTCGCTCAAAGAAACACACGATCAGGAAAACATCTGATAAAAATTGTAGCCAAAACAGTCAGAAAGAAAATATCCTCCTTTCTACAACATGGCGTCAATTTGCTCAAAATAGACAACAGAATCTCTGATTTCAGCGATTCTAACTTCATCGTACAGATTGTTAGCGAAGAAAGACAAAAGTAGTTCTCCGCTG
The DNA here is from genome assembly GCA_019787425.1 of Platygyra sinensis. NCBI lineage: Eukaryota > Metazoa > Cnidaria > Anthozoa > Scleractinia > Merulinidae > Platygyra > Platygyra sinensis. Next base: position 71,148 of record JAHPZR010002212.1, read on the forward strand.
GTTATTTGACTCGTTTGTGGAAAAATATTTGCAATTCCATTTAGACTAAAACAACACATGGCAATTTTTACGACACATGCATTATACATTGCGTATTCGAGCAAAATATTCCACACAGACCTAAAAGGTCTTCTTGCTGCAACAGGATCCGGCGACAAAAAGGAATTTCTAAGTTTTCATTGACCTAAACTTAGCGTAAAGCCTGCTTTGAAAGAAAAATCAAACAGAACTCGACAGCAAAAGTAAAGTTGAAATTCAATGTAACTACGGGGCTGCATCTTATAACTGCCGCCTCGTTGTGGGTAGCATCTTAATCTTGCTTCAAATAACCCTTAGGACAGCAACTTGACAGAGGTCTCCAAATATATACTGACAATAAAACACTACTTTACGTACTTACAAATGCAGCCAAATTTTGAAATAAATTTGTCTACAGTTTAACACTAATTGAGCGAGGCTGAGACATCCCTCGCTCTTCTTCAAGTCTTAAAAAAACGTACAATCTTCAGAAGCTGTATGATTTGTAATAGACCTGTATTCCTTGCAAGATGCTCTGTCAAATCTCCGTTTGCTATGCGGACGAGAAATATCAAAGTTGTTCTTATTTTACTGAATTGAGATCTGCATCAAAATGAAAGATACTTAGCTTGGTCGACATATTTTCTTAGTATTGTTATAATTCTCAACAGGAAACAAGGGTCTTTTGGAATTTACAGAAAGTATCTCCTACACTGAAGAGGAACTAAAACAGTCTAAATGGCTGCTCTTTATAAACTTGTTTCCGTGCAGAAATCTAGCTTTTCCTGTCTTTCAAAAACATTGACAGCAAGACACTCAGAGAGGAAATATTGTTATCTACAACGTGGCCTAAATTTGCGCCGGATTAATCGACCATATATATAGCAGCTCTGATTTCGGCCATTCCAAGTTCTACGCACAGATAATAAGCAAAGAAAGACATCGTGATTTCTCTTCTGGTGTTTTGACTCCATTGTGCGAAAATATCTACAATCCATTTAAACTACAACCTTGCAAGGACATTGTATAAGACGCGTTTGCGATAAATAACATCATAACACAGAGTTGTGCAAAATGATCATCACTGACCTAAAAGGTCTGTTTGGTGCAACATCACCTGGCGGCAGATCGAAATTTATAAGTTTACTTTAACATCATTTTAGCGCAAAGTATGCTTTCGGGTAAAAATTGAGATATCCTCCCGAAAGAAGGAAAGTTAAAGGACTCACTATCACTGCACGTCTGTGACCTAAACTTTTTAGACGGATCATGAAACCTTCCGGTGCTGTACTCGAAAACATGTCACCGAATCATGGAATATACTGACAATAAATACTGTGGAAAGTGTATGGTTTTTCACTTCTTCGAATGTAATAAAATCTATAAAAAAAAATATGCAACAGTTTACCTCTAACAGGACGAAGCTGAGAGATCCCTTGGCTTTACGGACATCCTCACAGTCGAGTCTTCATCATTGCCATCTTTCTTACCAGCCAAGTACAACGCGGAGATGGAACAACTGGACGTAAATAGCTAGTTATTAAAGTCCTCTCGATTTTGATGAAGCCGAAAAATTCAATTTATTACAGGACAATGCTTGCATATCAGTAGCCATTGCAACGGACATGGTACATCTTTAAAGTATTCTTGTTATTCATGATCATTAACGGACAGGAATGCACGAGTGGCTTTTGGGTTACCTGATTCAGACCAAACCGAATTTTAGTTCTTCACAAATTGGCTCGAAAGTTCTCTTCTTTATTTGAAAGGTTGGACTCTGTGGTACTGAACAATCCCTCCGTTTACACTTCCATCTTACGTTATCGATGTGCGCAGAGTAAATGGACATCTCTAGCCAGATCCATTTTCACGCGAAAAGTCCTTTTCTACTATCATTCAGTGTTTGGCTCTCTAAAAACATCATTTACCACGACCAAATGTCAACATGGTTGGCTTTGTTACTATAGTTAACAGTGGTCCTTTACAGATCAGTTGGTGAATGTTAAACACAGTTCAGTTTTCATTTAAATTTGTTTCCTCTGAATTGCAATTTCAAATACACTTTTGTTAATGTCAATGTTCGATCTGGCTAGAAAAACCGCATCGGAGGAGATTGCAAGACTGGCATCTTCCTCTATAGTTTTCAGCATAAAGTAACCGGCTTTGCTTTCAAGTAGATATAAACAAACATATTGGCCATCGTCTGCCAAGGCAGAGAACAACTTTGACACCAATTATACTTTAAAATTTAAACTTATCTTTTTCAACTCTGCATTTCGCAATTGTCTTCAACCTTCAGTTTTGTAGAAACAAGCGTCATACCAGCACTTTGGATCACAGAGCTTTTGACAACTCATTCAACGATGCTCTACTGTTAAAGTATTCCAGACTTGAAATTTTAACCCATGTGTAGTGATACCCTTTCTCATTTCCTTTTATCACTCTTTACTAAAGACTAAGTCCCTGTCAACAATAAGAACGAACACTGTAGTTATGACGTTGATTCTCTTAGCGAGCAGCTAAATAATTCCTCATTACTTACTAATCGAGAGGACACTGCAAGGAGAGACAAATACTTCGTAAAGGTATTGTAACCCCTGGAAAAACTCTGAAAAAATTATAACCCGCATGACGTGTATGTGCTTCTGTGTTTGCTGACACGTAACATATTCTTGAGTAAGCAGTTACAATTTCTAAAATTGCCGTTAAGCTTTCCAGCATTGAATATGACTTAGGCTCCGTTATGGCATTTTTGCTCTTGGAGGTTTCCCAAACACCTAAATTCATAATAACATCGTTATAGACTCGGGTGCTTCCTCTGGCATGCACTCTTCAATTAAAGAGCCATACTTTTCTCCTCCTAATGGCTTTCTTTACCTGTTTCAAAGCGCATAAAGGATTAAAAGTTGCTACTATTATTGTAATCAACGGCAATAAATGCGTCTCGCTTGGTCATTGCGAGCTACATACTACATTTTTGCAGACTGAGATAACGTAAATAAAGGAAAAATTAGTGCACTGATGTCGCCTATGAAATTTACCGAACTTCTTCTTCTCATTAAAAAAAGGACTCTTCAAATAGCTGCTCGTTAAAAATTGCATTTTCTGTCCAGAAATCTAGTTCTTTCCTCTCGATCAAAGAAACACACGATCATCTGATAAAAATTGTAGCCAAAAGAGTCAGAATGAAAATATCCTCGTTTCTACAACATGGCGTCAATTAGCTCAAAATGGACAATAGAATCTCTGATTTCAGCGATTCCAAGTTCATCGTACAGATTATTAACAAACAAAGACAAAAGTAGTTCTCCGCTGGTTATTTGACCCGTTGGTGGAAAAATAGTTGTAATTCTATTTAGACAAAAACCACACAAGGACATCATATACGATGCATTATAAATTACGTACTCGAGTTGCGCAAAATATTCAACATAGACCTAAAAGGTCTTCCTGGTGCAACAGGATCCGGCAACAAATAGGAATTTCTAAGTTTCAATTTACCTGAACTTAGTGTAAAGCCTGCTGTTAAGCAAAAATCAATGAACTCCACAGCAAAAGTAATGTTGTAGCTCGTTGTAACTAAAGGGCTGCATCTTATAAGTGCCTCGTTATAACTGCTGGGCATCATCTTAAACCATCTTTAGATAATTCTTAGCACTGTAACTTGAAAGAGCTCTCCAGATATATACTGACAGTGAACACTACCTCGCGTATTTACAAAGAGAGTCAGATAATTTTTTTTCGAGAGTTTTTTACTAATTGAGCGAGGCTGAGACATCGCTCGACTTCTTCGAGTCTTAAATAAATCGTAAAATCTCCAGAGGCTGTATCATTTGTAACAGGCCTGTATGCAAGATGCTCTGTGAAATATCCCCTTTGTTATGCGGACGAGAAAAACCAAAGTTGTTCGGGTATATTTGAGGTGAGATCTGCGTCGAAATGACAGATACTTTGTCGGCATATTTTCTTAGAATTGAGTATTTCTTACCTGCCCAGTACTCAGCAGATATAGTGCAATGTATATATAAAGCTTGCCAATTGTTTCAGTCCTTTCTGTTTTTTGAAATCGAGGAATGCAATTTGTTAACGAGGAATGTCTGCATAGCAGTGGTCATTGCGAGGGACATCGTTGTTGAACGAGATCAAACGACTGCAGGAAACAAGGGTCTTAAACTTTCGCACCGTCATCGCATGGAATTTACAGAAAGTTTCTTCCAACACTGAAGGGGAACTAAAAACACTTTTAATGTCTGCTCTTTATAAACTTGCTTTCGTCAGTGCAGAAATCTCGCTTCTCAGTTCTTTCAAAAACATTGACAGCAAGACACTCAGAGAGGAAATATTGTTATCTACAACGTGGCCTCAATTTGCGATTGATCGACCATATCTATAGCAGCTCTGATTTCGGCGATTCCAAGTTCTACGTACAGATTATAAGCAAAGAAAGACATGGTGATTTCTCTTCTGGTTTATTTTACTCCTTTGTGAAAAAAATATCTACAATCCATTTAAACTACAACCTTGCAAGGACATTGTACACGACGCGTTTGCGATAAATAACATCATAACAGAGTTGTGCAAAATGATCATCACTGACCTAAAAGGTCTGTTTGGTGCAACATCATCTGGCGGCAGATCGAAATTTATAAGTTTACTTTAACATAATTTTAGCGCAAAGTGTGCTTTCGGGTAAAAATTATAATTTACCTTACAGAAAGAAGAAATTGAGTTAAATGCCTCACTATCACTGCACGTCTGCAACCTAAACTTTTAGACGCATCATTAGATCTCTATGATTCTATTTTAAAACAAGTATCCGAATCATGATATATACTGACAAGAAATACTGTGGTGAGTACTTAGTTTTTCACTTCTACAAATGTAATAAACTTTTGAAATGGATATGCAATAGTTTGCCCGACTAAATGGACGAAGCGGAGAGATCCCTCGCCTTTACAGACTTCCTCGAGTCTTCCTTACCAGTCAAGTACTCCGCGTGGATTGAACTCCTGGACGTAAATAGCTAATTATTTCAGTCCTCTCGATTTTGATGAAGTCGATAAATTCAATTTGTCGACGGACAATGCTTGCATATCAGTAGCAATTCCAAAAGACATGGTACATCTTTAAAGTATTCGTGTTATGCAATTACGGACAGGAACCCAGGAGTGGCTCTTGCGGTACCATTTAGACTAAACAGAATGTTTAGTTCTTTGCAAATTGTTCCTAAATAGCTCTACTTGATTTGAACTTTTAGACTTGTCTTACTGAAGTCGCACATATGAAAAAATCCCTCCTTTGACAATTCCATCTTTTGTGATCAGCTTGCAGAGTAAATGGACATCTGTACTCAGGATCCATTTTCACGCGAAAAGTCGTTTTCTACTATCATTCAGTGTTTGGCCCTCTATAAACATCATTTACCACGACCATATATCAACACGGTCACAGTAGCTTTGTTATTACAGTTGACAGTGGTCCTTCATGATCAGTTGGTGAATATTAAGCACAGTTCAGTTTTCATTTAAATTGTTTCTTATGAATTGCGATTTCAAATACATTTTGTTAATGTCGATGTTAGATTTGGCTAGAAAGACAGAAGAAAAATACAAGACTAACATCTTCTTCTATAGGTTTCAGCGCAAAGTAACCGATTTTGCCTTCAAGTCGATATAAACAAACATATTGGCCGTCGTCTGCCAAAAGAGAGAACAACTTTGACACCAATTACTTTGAAATTTAAACTTATCCTTTTTTATTGCATTTCGGAATTGTCTTCAACCTTTAATTCTCTAGAAACAAGGTTCGTACCAGTAATTTGGATCACGGGACTTTTGACAACTAATTCAGCGATGCTCTTCTTTTGAAGTAATCCAGATTTAAAATTTTAAGCCATGTGTAGTGATACCCTTTCTCATTTCCTTTTATCACCTTTCTCATTTCCTTTTATCACTCCTTAGTAAGACTTTAAAGTCCCTGTCAACAATAAGAACGAACACTGCAGTTACGACGTTGATTCTCTTAGCGAGTAGCTAAATAACTCCTTAGTATTACTAGTCGAGAGGACACTGCAAGGAGAGACAAATACTTCGTAAAGCCATTGTAACCCCTGGAAAAAGTCTGAAGAAATTGTGACCCGCATGTCGTCTACATGCCTCTGTGTGTGCTGACAGACAACATAATCTTGAGTGACCAGTTTTAATTTCTAAAACTGACGTTAACCTATCAAGCATTAAATATTAATTACTTTGGCTCTGTTATGGCATGTTTCACTCTTGGATGTTTCCTCAACTCCTAAATTCATAATAACATCGTTATGGACTGGTGCGCCCTCTGGCATGCACTGTTCAGTGAGAGGGTCATACATTTCTCCTCTCTCTTTCTAATGGCGCTTTGTTTTTAAAAGTTGCTACTATTTTAATTGTAATGAATTCAAATGGCTGGCGAAATGGATAATCACTTCTTAAATAAACCGACTTGATTCATTTTCGATTTCTATTTCTATTACTATTACTATCTTCTATTACTATTACTATCTTTCTGACTAGTTAGATGGGCTGGTGACAAGTATTTAGCTTGCTATTACAGTTCTCTAGAGTTTTTTGAAGTCGACAAATTTAGTTTCTTAACAGGCAACGCCGAATGCGTCTAGGTGGGTCATGCAGACTGACATAAAATAAACAAAGGAAAAATTAATGTTACATCTTCGCACTGATGTCGCCTATGAAATTTGCCGAACGTTTCCTTCTCATGGAAGAGAGAAGCACTCTTCAAATAGCTGCTCGTAAAAATGGCTGTTTCTGTCCAGAAATCTAGTTCTTTCTTCTCGATCAAAGAAACACACGATCAGGAAAACATCTGATAAAAATTGTAGCAAAAGAGTCAGAAAGGAAAACATCCTCGTTTCTACAACATGGCGTCAATTAGCTCAAAATAGAAAATAGAATGTCTGATTTCAGCGATTCCAAGTTCATCGTACAGATTATTAGCAAACAAAGACAAAAGTAGTTCTCCGATGGTTATTTGACTCGTATGTGGAAAAATATTTGCAATTCCATTTAGACTAAAACCACACATGGACATTATATACGACGCATTATAAATTGCGTACTCGAGTTGCACAAAATATTCAACAGAGACCTAAAATGTCTTCTTGGTCCAACAGGATAAGGCGACAATAGGAATTTTTGAGTTTTAATTTGCTTTAACATAGTGTAAAGCCTGCTGTGAAGCAAAAATCAATCAACTCCACAGCAAAAGTTAAAGTTGTAACTCATTATTATCTACAGGGCTGCATATTATAACTGCCTCGTTATAACTGCTGGGCAGCATCTTAAACCTGCTTTAGATAATTCTTAGGACTGCAACTTGAAAGTGGTCTCCAAATATATACTGACAATAAACGCTACCTTGCGTACTCACAAATGCAGTGCGTTTACAGTTCCATCTTTTGTGATCAGCGCGCAGTGTAAATGGACATCTGTACTCGGGATCCATTTTCTCGCGAAAAGTCTTTTTCCACTATCATTCAGTGTTTGGCTCTCTCAGATAAACATCGTCTATTGAAAGTTTTTTTTCCTTTTACGCATCGTATAGCCGCCGTTTATCTTCACCGGGACCCAGAAAATTGATGTGCAATAGTTTCTTGAATGTTCATTAGGGGAATTTACGGCAAACGCTTTTTTCAGGAAAAGATCATTTCGAGAATGAAAGCACCTCTTCAACGAAACATTAAACGTAATAAATGTGTTTGTTTACCACGACTATATATCAACAGGGTTGGCTTTGTTTGTTATTATATAACAGTGATCCTTCATGATCAGTTTGTGAATGTTCAGCACGGTTCAGTTTTCCTTCAAAACTGTCTCTTTTGGATTGCGATTTTTTCAAATAAATTTTTCTTAATGTCGATGTTCGATTTAGCGAGAAAGACCGCATCGAAAGATAATACAGTGGTCTTTCATGATCAGTTGGTGAATGTTCAGCAAAGTTCAGTTTTCTTTCACATTCATTTTATCTGGATTGCGTTTTAAAATACATTTTTGTTTGTCGATGTTCGACTTAGCAGTAGAGAGACTACATTGAAGGATAATACAAGACTGACATAATCTTTTATAGTTTTCAGCGCCATGTAACCGATTTTGCTTTCAAGTAGATACAAAGAAACACACTGACCATCGTCTGCCAAGAGAGAGGACAACTTGGCACCACTTACTATGAAATTTAAACTTATCAAGTCCTTTTTAACTGCAGTAGCTCTGATTTCGGCGATTCCAAGTTCTACGTACGGATTATTAGCAAAGAAACACATCGTGATTTCTCTTCTGGTTATTTGACTCCTTTCTGAAAAAATATCTACAATCCATTTAAACTACAACCTTGCAAGGACATTGCAAACAACGCGTCTGCAATAAATAAAATCATAACACAGAGTTGCGCAAAATGATCATCACTTACCTAAAAGGTCTCTTTGGTGCAACATCGCCTGGCGGCAGATCGAAATTTATAAGTTCTTTTAACATAATTTTAGCGCTAAGTATGCTCTCGAGTAATAATTAATAAACCCTACAGAAAGAAGGAAAGTTAAAGGCCTCACTATCACTGCATGTCTTCACTTTCATTTTTAGACGCATCATAAGACCTTTATGACTGTACTTTAAAACATATCTTCGAATCATGATATACGCTGACAATAAATACTGTGGTGAGTACTTGGTTTTTCACTTCTACAAATGCAATAAACTTGCGCAATAGATATGGAATAGTTTACCGCTACTTGGACGAAGCTAAGAGGTCCCTTACCTTTACAGACCTCCTGGAGTCTTGATTATCGCTATCTCTCACTAATACCAGCCAAGTACTCCACGGAGATGGAGCAATTGGACGTAAATAGCTAATTTTTTCAGTCCTCTCAATTTTGATGGAGTCGATAAATTCAGTTTGTTACGGGCAATGCTTGCACATTAGTAGCCATTGCAAAGGACATGGTACATCTTTAAAGTATTCGTGTTATTCAGTTACGGACAAGAATGCACGAGTCGCTCTTGCGTTACCATTCAGACTTTACAGAAATTTTAGCTGTTCAAAAAATTGCCTCTAAATTGCTCTACTTTATTTGAAAGGTTGGACTTCCCTCGGAGACATCCCTCGCTCTTTTTCCAGTCCTAAATAAATCGTCAAATCTCCAGAGGCTGTATCATTTGTAATAGACCTGCATTCGTTGCAAGATCCTCTGCCAAATCTCCCGTTTGTTATGCGGACGAGAAATGCAAAAGTTTTTCTGATTTAACTGAAACGAGATCTGCGTCGAAATGAATGATACTTTGTCGACATATTTTCTTAACATTATTATGTTTCTTACCTGCCCAGTACTCCGCAGTTATAGCGCAATGCATACAAAGCTTGCCCGTTGTTTCAGTCCTCTCTATTTTTTTTATATCGAGGAATACAATTTGTTAACGAGGAATGTCTGCATAGCAGTGGCCATTGCAAGGGACATCGTTGTTGAACGAGATTTAACGACAGGAAACAAGGGTCTTAAGTTTTCGCACTGATATCGCATGGAATTTACAGAAAGTTTCTTCCAACACTGAAGAGGAACTAAAAACTCTTTAAATGGTTGCTCTTTATAAACTTGTTTTCGTGCAGATATCTAGCTTTTCCTTTCTTTCAAAACATCAGACAGGAAGACACTCAGAGAGCAAATATTGTTATCTACAACATGGCCTCAATCTGCCATTAATCGGCCATATTATATAGCAGCTCTGATTTCGGCGATTCCAAGTACTTTGTACAGATTATTAGCAAAGAAAGACATCGTAATTTCACTTCTGTTCTTTTGACTCTAAAGATATTTACAATCCATTTAATATCATTTGAACAACAACCTTGCAAGGACATTGTACACGACGCGTTTGCAACAGATAACATCGTAACACAGAGTTGTGCAAATTGGATTAGATATGTAGTAGTTTGCCGCTAACTGGCCAAAGCTGAGAGATCCCTTACCTTTACAGTCTTCCTCGAATTCTGATTTGTTTTCTTAGTGCTTACTGTCATCTTCTTTTCCGTGAACCAAGTGCTCAGCGGGGATCAAACAACTGGACACAAATAGCTAATTATTTTAGTCGATAACTTCAATTTATTAACTGTCAATGGCTGCCTATCAGTGGTCATTGCAAGCTAGGGACATGCTACATCTTGGCAGAACGAAATAAAATAACTAAAGGAAACAAGAATCTTACACTGAATTCACAGAACTTATCCTCATGGACTGGAGGAAGAAACACGTTTCTAGTAACCAGTCTTCGTCCAGAAATTTCGCCATATTTTCGTATAAAAACATACTCGATGAAGAAACCATTGGCAAAAAACTTGACACGAAAAAAAGCCGCAGAAGGGAAAATATCTTTGTTTCTACAACATTGCGTCAATTTGCGCATAATAAATCGACCTCCGTAGTTCTTTTGATTTCGGCCATTCTGAGATCATTGTACAGATTATTAGTAAAGAAAGGCAAACGAAGTACTCTGCTAGTTATTTGACTCGTTTTTGCATGAACACTCTACAATCAATTCAAACTACAACTTAACAAAAACATCATACATGAGGCATTTGCAATTCAATCATTAAAAGGTCTTCTTGTTGCAGAAACACCGGGCAACAGATCAAAATTTATAGGTTTTCATTTCATGATGAAAAATTTAGTCCAAAGCATTCCCCCGAGAAAAACAAATCTTTACACCTCACAGCCAGAGGGAAAGGTAAAGGCCTTATGACAACTGTAGGAATGCATCAAGTCCCTGAACCACAAATCTAAGAGTATACTTTGAAAAATGTCTGACAATCATAACATATGCTGACGTTAAATACTTTTTGGGAGTACTTCCTTCTTATTTCTACAAATCTAATAAACGTTTGAAATAAATATGCAACAAGCAGAGACATCCCCAGTTGCATTTATCCTCGAGTCTTGACTGTGTGTTGTTAGTAGTTTCTTTCGTATTAGCCGAGTACCCCTCCAAGATAGTACAATGTATTTAGCTGCAGTAATTTTAGCCCTCTCCACTTTGATGAAGTCTATAAATGCGAATTAGAAACGACCAATTGCTGCATTTCAGTCACTGCGAAGGACAAGCTGCAGTCTTTGACGACAACGACATAAAATTACTGAAGGAAACAAGAGTCTTATATTTCACATTCATGTCGCCCATGGAATTTACCGATTGCACGGAAGGAAAATGCACTCTGTCAATATCTGTTCGTAAGAAAACAGTTTCTTTCCAGAAATCTAGCTATCCCTTTTGTTTCGGAGACCTATTCGAAATAGAAGTCATCCCCTAAAAGTTGACGCAAAAAAAAACAATCAAAGAGAAATATCCTGTCTGGCTACAGCATGGCGTCAATCTTCTATTGTAGGTTTAATTAATCAGCGATAAGCGGTTCACTGTGCAGATTATTACAGTGTGTATAGCAAAGAAAATTGATATGGAAAACATGATCAGAGCGAAAAAATCTATCCCAATATCTACAGCATGGGGTCACTTTGTAGACAATCGGCCATATTTGTTCTGATTTCAGCTATTCTATTTGTACCATACAGATTATTGTCGAGGAAAGACAAAGCTAGTACTCCGCTGTTATTTGATCCGCTTGTGGAAAAATATCCTTTGCAAACGTAAATACTATCGAGGTGCGCGAAATTCTGCATGAACTTGATCATTGAGAGAAAAGGTTTAGCTTTTAAGGAAGGCTGGGTTTGTTCAGTCGATCTTTACAAACTGTAGACCTAGTCAGGGAACTTTCCAATTTACTCTTACACTTGAGCCAAACCGCCTTAGATTAAATTTGTTCTAAACTCTTCTTGATGTCATATTATATTGCGGTGATGGTGCTTTGACCCAAAAATGACCTCACTGTTGTGCACCTCATAGCAATCGAAAGAGCCTTGAAGGAGGGTTGAATATGATACTAGAAGTTGATTTTGGCTTAACTTGTCTTTACGTGACAAAAGACAACAGATATTGACCTGACAGCTTACGCGATTCTCTAAAATCTGTTCTCTAAATGAGCGTGCTTTAAACTGTTTCAGAATTGCTCTTGCTGAGGTCGCATTTCCTCTTCAGTCGTGAAAGCGAAATTCAAGTTTACATTACGTATGAACTTAACCACTGTAAGCTAGTGGAAACTTTATCTTTCGCAGTCCATATATAACACTAGGCACGGCAAATAGAGGCAGACAAAAACCTGCCCAAAATATAAATTTTAACTCATTAAATACGCTACTATGGTTTCTACTAAAAATGAATTTTTCTGTGCTCATACCATTTGTCGACAGTACGTGCTCGTTATAAAGTATTCGTGATATTCGTGCAGTTACGGTCAAGAACGCACGAGTGGCTCTCGGGTTATCATTCAGACCAAACCGAATTTTAGTTCTTCACAAATTGCCTCTACGTTTCTCTACTTTATTTGAAAGATTAGACTCTGTGGTACTGAAGTCGCGGATTAATAAAACAATCCCTCCGTTTACAGTTCCATCTTTTGTGATCAGCGCGCGGATTGATGAGATGGACATCTGTGATCAGGATCCATTTTCACGCGAAAAGTCGTTTTCTACTATCATTCAGTGTTTGGTTTTCTATAAACATCATCTGCTGCAAGTTTTTTTTCGTTTTACACACCGTATAGCCGCCATTTATCACTGAGACGCCGAAATATGATGTGAAGTCGTTTCTTGTGAGTGTTTCAGTATAATGAAAATTTACGACAAAGGCTTTTTCATCAAAAGATGATCAATTTGAGAATGAAAGCACATCTTAGAATTGTCTTCAAAAATACATAACAAATTGTGTTTACCACGACCACAGTATATGAACATGGTTGACTCTGTTATCATAGGAAATAGTATTCAGTTGATGAATATTCAGAACAGTTCTGTTTTTATTTAAAATTGTTCTTTCTGGATCGCGGGTTCAAATACATTTTGCTAAACGGCGTCGATGTTCGATTTAGCCAAGAAGCCCGCATCGAAGGATGATACAAGACACACATCTTGTTCTGTGGTTTTCACCGCCATGTAACCGACTGTGCTTTCAAGTAGATATAAAGGAACATATTGACCATCGCCTGCCAAGAGAGAAAACATCTTTGGCACAAGTGACTATGAGATTTAAGCTTTAATCCTTTTTAACCATATTTAGCAATTGTTTTCAATGTTTACTAAATTTTGTATTAACACGGGCCATACCAGTAATTTGGATGAAAAGGGTTTTGTGTTTGAGTTTTGATGCTGTGCTGTTGCTATGTCACTAAATTTAATTTTTTTTTTTTTTGGAACGATCACGCTGCGACATAAAGATGCTATATTATGATTTCACTGAACTCGACTGGCTTCAGTGAATCCTGACTCAGTGAAGCAAATTAATTTCTCACCATTTTTTATGCCACGAAGATATTGTACCCCTGATTTGGAAACTGAATGCATACATATTTTTTGCAACTTTTACAACCATGTTCACAAACGCTGAAAACGACATACAAAGCTCTATCCCTGAACGAAATGAATCAGTAAGTGAAAATTTTTCTTTGAATAATATTCATATTATTCGATCCACTCAATGTAGGGTTAAATTAGCGAAATGAGTTTAATGGCTGCATTTTATTAATACAAAATAATTTTCTATTTTGTGTGTTGAATTACTGACGAGCAAGCTAATGAAAAGTCTTCCAAGAAGCTTGCGCTGTCAAGCACTGATCGAAAATACAATAAAAGTTTCTTCATTAACCAGTAAAAGTCAGCGACAACCGTTTCGTACAGAAAATTGACAATGGTCCGAAATGCAATAAAAAAGGATAAGTTTAAATTTCAAAGTAATTGGTGTCAAAGTTGTTCTCTCTTTTGGCAGACGACGGCCAATATGTTTGTTTATATCGACTTGAAGGCAAAATCGGTTACTTTGCGCTGAAACCTATAGAAGAAGATGTTAGTCTTGTATTTTTCTTCTGTCTTTCTAGCCAAATCTAACATCGACATTAACAAAATGTATTTGAAATCGCAATTCATAAGAAACAATTTAAATGAAAACTGAACTGTGCTTAATATTCACCAACTGATCATGAAGGACCACTGTCAACTGTAATAACAAAGCTACTGTGACCGTGTTGATATATGGTCGTGGTAAATGATGTTTATAGAGGGCCAAACACTGAATGATAGTAGAAAACGACTTTTCGCGTGAAAATGGATCCTGAGTACAGATGTCCATTTACTCTGCAAGCTGATCACAAAAGATGGAATTGTCAAAGGAGGGATTTTTTCATATGTGCGACTTCAGTAAGACAAGTCTAAAAGTTCAAATCAAGTAGAGCTATTTAGGAACAATTTGCAAAGAACTAAACATTCTGTTTAGTCTAAATGGTACCGCAAGAGCCACTCCTGGGTTCCTGTCCGTAATTGCATAACACGAATACTTTAAAGATGTACCATGTCTTTTGGAATTGCTACTGATATGCAAGCATTGTCCGTCGACAAATTGAATTTATCGACTTCATCAAAATCGAGAGGACTGAAATAATTAGCTATTTACGTCCAGGAGTTCAATCCACGCGGAGTACTTGACTGGTAAGGAAGACTCGAGGAAGTCTGTAAAGGCGAGGGATCTCTCCGCTTCGTCCATTTAGTCGGGCAAACTATTGCATATCCATTTCAAAAGTTTATTACATTTGTAGAAGTGAAAAACTAAGTACTCACCACAGTATTTCTTGTCAGTATATATCATGATTCGGATACTTGTTTTAAAATAGAATCATAGAGATCTAATGATGCGTCTAAAAGTTTAGGTTGCAGACGTGCAGTGATAGTGAGGCATTTAACTCAATTTCTTCTTTCTGTAAGGTAAATTATAATTTTTACCCGAAAGCACACTTTGCGCTAAAATTATGTTAAAGTAAACTTATAAATTTCGATCTGCCGCCAGATGATGTTGCACCAAACAGACCTTTTAGGTCAGTGATGATCATTTTGCACAACTCTGTTATGATGTTATTTATCGCAAACGCGTCGTGTACAATGTCCTTGCAAGGTTGTAGTTTAAATGGATTGTAGATATTTTTTTCACAAAGGAGTAAAATAAACCAGAAGAGAAATCACCATGTCTTTCTTTGCTTATAATCTGTACGTAGAACTTGGAATCGCCGAAATCAGAGCTGCTATAGATATGGTCGATCAATCGCAAATTGAGGCCACGTTGTAGATAACAATATTTCCTCTCTGAGTGTCTTGCTGTCAATGTTTTTGAAAGAACTGAGAAGCGAGATTTCTGCACTGACGAAAGCAAGTTTATAAAGAGCAGACATTAAAAGTGTTTTTAGTTCCCCTTCAGTGTTGGAAGAAACTTTCTGTAAATTCCATGCGATGACGGTGCGAAGTTTAAGACCCTTGTTTCCTGCAGTCGTTTGATCTCGTTCAACAACGATGTCCCTCGCAATGACCACTGCTATGCAGACATTCCTCGTTAACAAATTGCATTCCTCGATTTCAAAAAACAGAAAGGACTGAAACAATTGGCAAGCTTTATATATACATTGCACTATATCTGCTGAGTACTGGGCAGGTAAGAAATACTCAATTCTAAGAAAATATGCCGACAAAGTATCTGTCATTTCGACGCAGATCTCACCTCAAATATACCCGAACAACTTTGGTTTTTCTCGTCCGCATAACAAAGGGGATATTTCACAGAGCATCTTGCATACAGGCCTGTTACAAATGATACAGCCTCTGGAGATTTTACGATTTATTTAAGACTCGAAGAAGTCGAGCGATGTCTCAGCCTCGCTCAATTAGTAAAAAACTCTCGAAAAAAAATTATCTGACTCTCTTTGTAAATACGCGAGGTAGTGTTCACTGTCAGTATATATCTGGAGAGCTCTTTCAAGTTACAGTGCTAAGAATTATCTAAAGATGGTTTAAGATGATGCCCAGCAGTTATAACGAGGCACTTATAAGATGCAGCCCTTTAGTTACAACGAGCTACAACATTACTTTTGCTGTGGAGTTCATTGATTTTTGCTTAACAGCAGGCTTTACACTAAGTTCAGGTAAATTGAAACTTAGAAATTCCTATTTGTTGCCGGATCCTGTTGCACCAGGAAGACCTTTTAGGTCTATGTTGAATATTTTGCGCAACTCGAGTACGTAATTTATAATGCATCGTATATGATGTCCTTGTGTGGTTTTTGTCTAAATAGAATTACAACTATTTTTCCACCAACGGGTCAAATAACCAGCGGAGAACTACTTTTGTCTTTGTTTGTTAATAATCTGTACGATGAACTTGGAATCGCTGAAATCAGAGATTCTATTGTCCATTTTGAGCTAATTGACGCCATGTTGTAGAAACGAGGATATTTTCATTCTGACTCTTTTGGCTACAATTTTTATCAGATGATCGTGTGTTTCTTTGATCGAGAGGAAAGAACTAGATTTCTGGACAGAAAATGCAATTTTTAACGAGCAGCTATTTGAAGAGTCCTTTTTTTAATGAGAAGAAGAAGTTCGGTAAATTTCATAGGCGACATCAGTGCACTAATTTTTCCTTTATTTACGTTATCTCAGTCTGCAAAAATGTAGTATGTAGCTCGCAATGACCAAGCGAGACGCATTTATTGCCGTTGATTACAATAATAGTAGCAACTTTTAATCCTTTATGCGCTTTGAAACAGGTAAAGAAAGCCATTAGGAGGAGAAAAGTATGGCTCTTTAATTGAAGAGTGCATGCCAGAGGAAGCACCCGAGTCTATAACGATGTTATTATGAATTTAGGTGTTTGGGAAACCTCCAAGAGCAAAAATGCCATAACGGAGCCTAAGTCATATTCAATGCTGGAAAGCTTAACGGCAATTTTAGAAATTGTAACTGCTTACTCAAGAATATGTTACGTGTCAGCAAACACAGAAGCACATACACGTCATGCGGGTTATAATTTTTTCAGAGTTTTTCCAGGGGTTACAATACCTTTACGAAGTATTTGTCTCTCCTTGCAGTGTCCTCTCGATTAGTAAGTAATGAGGAATTATTTAGCTGCTCGCTAAGAGAATCAACGTCATAACTACAGTGTTCGTTCTTATTGTTGACAGGGACTTAGTCTTTAGTAAAGAGTGATAAAAGGAAATGAGAAAGGGTATCACTACACATGGGTTAAAATTTCAAGTCTGGAATACTTTAACAGTAGAGCATCGTTGAATGAGTTGTCAAAAGCTCTGTGATCCAAAGTGCTGGTATGACGCTTGTTTCTACAAAACTGAAGGTTGAAGACAATTGCGAAATGCAGAGTTGAAAAAGATAAGTTTAAATTTTAAAGTATAATTGGTGTCAAAGTTGTTCTCTGCCTTGGCAGACGATGGCCAATATGTTTGTTTATATCTACTTGAAAGCAAAGCCGGTTACTTTGTGCTGAAAACTATAGAGGAAGATGCCAGTCTTGCAATCTCCTCCGATGCGGTTTTTCTAGCCAGATCGAACATTGACATTAACAAAAGTGTATTTGAAATTGCAATTCAGAGGAAACAAATTTAAATGAAAACTGAACTGTGTTTAACATTCACCAACTGATCTGTAAAGGACCACTGTTGACTATAGTAACAAAGCCAACCATGTTGACATTTGGTCGTGGTAAATGATGTTTTTAGAGAGCCAAACACTGAATGATAGTAGAAAAGGACTTTTCGCGTGAAAATGGATCTGGCTAGAGATGTCCATTTACTCTGCGCGCATCGATAACGTAAGATGGAAGTGTAAACGGAGGGATTGTTCAGTACCACAGAGTCCAACCTTTCAAATAAAGAAGAGAACTTTCGAGCCAATTTGTGAAGAACTAAAATTCGGTTTGGTCTGAATCAGGTAACCCAAAAGCCACTCGTGCATTCCTGTCCGTTAATGATCATGAATAACAAGAATACTTTAAAGATGTACCATGTCCGTTGCAATGGCTACTGATATGCAAGCATTGTCCTGTAATAAATTGAATTTTTCGGCTTCATCAAATTCGAGAGGACTTTAATAACTAGCTATTTACGTCCAGTTGTTCCATCTCCGCGTTGTACTTGGCTGGTAAGAAAGATGGCAATGATGAAGACTCGACTGTGAGGATGTCCGTAAAGCCAAGGGATCTCTCAGCTTCGTCCTGTTAGAGGTAAACTGTTGCATATTTTTTTTATAGATTTTATTACATTCGAAGAAGTGAAAAACCATACACTTTCCACAGTATTTATTGTCAGTATATTCCATGATTCGGTGACATGTTTTCGAGTACAGCACCGGAAGGTTTCATGATCCGTCTAAAAAGTTTAGGTCACAGACGTGCAGTGATAGTGAGTCCTTTAACTTTCCTTCTTTCGGGAGGATATCTCAATTTTTACCCGAAAGCATACTTTGCGCTAAAATGATGTTAAAGTAAACTTATAAATTTCGATCTGCCGCCAGGTGATGTTGCACCAAACAGACCTTTTAGGTCAGTGATGATCATTTTGCACAACTCTGTGTTATGATGTTATTTATCGCAAACGCGTCTTATACAATGTCCTTGCAAGGTTGTAGTTTAAATGGATTGTAGATATTTTCGCACAATGGAGTCAAAACACCAGAAGAGAAATCACGATGTCTTTCTTTGCTTATTATCTGTGCGTAGAACTTGGAATGGCCGAAATCAGAGCTGCTATATATATGGTCGATTAATCCGGCGCAAATTTAGGCCACGTTGTAGATAACAATATTTCCTCTCTGAGTGTCTTGCTGTCAATGTTTTTGAAAGACAGGAAAAGCTAGATTTCTGCACGGAAACAAGTTTATAAAGAGCAGCCATTTAGACTGTTTTAGTTCCTCTTCAGTGTAGGAGATACTTTCTGTAAATTCCAAAAGACCCTTGTTTCCTGTTGAGAATTATAACAATACTAAGAAAATATGTCGACCAAGCTAAGTATCTTTCATTTTGATGCAGATCTCAATTCAGTAAAATAAGAACAACTTTGATATTTCTCGTCCGCATAGCAAACGGAGATTTGACAGAGCATCTTGCAAGGAATACAGGTCTATTACAAATCATACAGCTTCTGAAGATTGTACGTTTTTTTAAGACTTGAAGAAGAGCGAGGGATGTCTCAGCCTCGCTCAATTAGTGTTAAACTGTAGACAAATTTATTTCAAAATTTGGCTGCATTTGTAAGTACGTAAAGTAGTGTTTTATTGTCAGTATATATTTGGAGACCTCTGTCAAGTTGCTGTCCTAAGGGTTATTTGAAGCAAGATTAAGATGCTACCCACAACGAGGCGGCAGTTATAAGATGCAGCCCCGTAGTTACATTGAATTTCAACTTTACTTTTGCTGTCGAGTTCTGTTTGATTTTTCTTTCAAAGCAGGCTTTACGCTAAGTTTAGGTCAATGAAAACTTAGAAATTCCTTTTTGTCGCCGGATCCTGTTGCAGCAAGAAGACCTTTTAGGTCTGTGTGGAATATTTTGCTCGAATACGCAATGTATAATGCATGTGTCGTAAAAATTGCCATGTGTTGTTTTAGTCTAAATGGAATTGCAAATATTTTTCCACAAACGAGTCAAATAACCAGCGGAGAACTACTTTTGTCTTTCTTCGCTAACAATCTGTACGATGAAGTTAGAATCGCTGAAATCAGAGATTCTGTTGTCTATTTTGAGCAAATTGACGCCATGTTGTAGAAAGGAGGATATTTTCTTTCTGACTGTTTTGGCTACAATTTTTATCAGATGTTTTCCTGATCGTGTGTTTCTTTGAGCGAGAAGAAAGAACTAGATTTCTGGACAGAAAATGCAATTTTTAACGAGCAGCTATTTGAACAGTGTTTCTCTCTTTAATGAAAAGAAGAAGTTCGATAAATTTCATAGGCGACATCAGTGCGAAAATGTATCATTAATTTTTCCTTTTTTTCTTCTATCTCAGTCTGCGAAGATGTAGTATGTGCTTCGCAATGACCCACCGACACGCATTCCTTGCCCGTTAAGAAACTAAATTTCTCGACTTCAAAAAATCTAGAGAGCTGAAATATCGAGCTAAATGCATCGCACCAAACCCATGGAACAATTAACTAGTCAGAAAGATAGTAATAATAAAAAAAATCAAATCGGTTTATCTGAGAAGTGATTATACATTTTGCCAGCCATTTGAATTCATGACAATTAAAATGGTAGCAACTTTTATTCTTTTATGCGCTATAAAAACAGGTAAACAAAGCCATTAGAAAGAGAGAGGAGATATTCATGACCTTTTAACTGAACAGTTCATGCCAGAGGGAGCACCAGTCTATAACGATGTAATTGTGAATTTATGAGTTTAGGGAACCTCCAAGAGTAAAAAATGCTCAAGAAATATTGGTAACAGTGCGAAAATTTAAGATTTTTGTTTCCTGCAGTCGTTTGATCTCGTTCAACAACGATGTCCCTTGCAATGGCCACTGCTATGCAGCCATTCCTCGTTAACAAATTGTATTCCTCGATCTAAAAAATTAGAGAGGACTGAAACAACTGGCTACAGTAGCTGTATATACATTGCACTCATGATCTCTGCGGAGTACTGGGCAGGTGAGAAACATAAGAATACCAAGAAAATATGTCGACAAAGTAATATTCATTTCGACGCAGACCTCAATTCAGTTAAATCAGAACAACTTTGGTAGTTCTCGTCCGCATAACAAACGGAAGATTTGACAGAGCGTCTTGCAGCAAATACAGGTCTATTAAATTATACAGCCTCTGGAGATTTTACGATTTATTTAAGACTCGAAGAAGTCGAGGGATGTCCGCCTCAGCCTCGCTCAGTCAGTAATAAACTCTCGAAAAAAATTATTTGAGTGTATTTGTATATACGCAGACCTCTTTCAAGTTGCAGTCCTAAGTGTTATCTGAAGCAGGTTTAAGATGCTACCCAGCGGTTATAACGAGGCAGTTATAAGATGCAGCCCTGCTACATCTTATAAGGTGGCTTTGCACTAAGTTCGGGTAAACTGAAACTTAGGAATTTTGTTTTTCACCGGATGCTCTTGTACCAAGAAGACCTTTTAGGTCTGTGTTGAATATTTGCGCAACCCGAGTACGCAATTTATAATGCGTCGTATATAATGTCCTTGTGTGGTTTTAGTCCAATTGGAATTGCAAATATTTTTCTACAAACGAGTCAAGTAACCAGCGGAGAACTACTTTTGTCGTTCTTGGCTAATAATCTGTACGATGAACTTGAAATCGCAGAAATGAGAGCTTTTATGATCAATTAATAAAAATTTGGTGCCATGTTCTGGAAACGAGGATGTTTTCATTCTGACTGTTTTGGCGACGTGAATTTTTATTCCTGCTCGTGTGTTTCTTTTAAGCGAGAGGAAAGCCGGCTAAATCTCTGGACAAAAACTGCCTTTTTACGAGCAGCTCTTTGAAGCGTCCTTCTCTTTAGAAGAACGAAGAAGTTCTGTTAATTTCATAAGCGACACCAGTGCGAAAATGTAAGACGCATCTTTACTTTATTTATTTTATCTCTTTGTGGCCCACCGACATGGCCCCGACATGGCCCACCGACATGGATTGCTCGTTAAGAAATACATTTTCTCGACTTTAAAACATCTAGAGAACTGAAATAGCTAGCTAAATACATTGCACCAGTCCATGGATCTGGATTAGTCAGAAAGATTACAATAATAATAAAAATAATCAAATCGGTTTATCTGAGACGTGATTATACATTTCGTCAGCTATTTAAATTCATTACGGTTAAAATAGTAGCAGCTTTTATACTTTTGAGCGCTATGAAACATTTAAAACAAAGCCATTTACAAAGAGAGAGGAGAGATCTATGTCCCTTTACTGAACAATGCATGCTAGATGAAGTACCAGTCTTGAACGTTGTTCATGATGAATTTATGACTTGTGGAAACCCTCCCTAAGCAAAAAATGCTACAACAGAGCACAAGAAATCTTTAATTCTGGAAAGGTTAACTTTAATTTGAAAAATTTTAATTAGGTACTCAAAATATTGTTTTTTGACCGCTCACATGGAGGCATACACGTGGGTAATAATTTCTTCAGAGTTCACCATGAGTTAGCAATAATTTCACCAAGGTTTAGCCTCTCCTTGCAGTATCCTTTCGACTTGTGAAGCTAAGGATTTATTTATCTACTCGCTAAGATCATCTACATCATAACTATTTATGCTCTTTGATGAAAGGGACTTTCAAGTGTTACTTACAAGGGATAATAGGAAATGAGAAAGGGTGTCACTACACATGGGTTAAAATTTCCCGCCTCGAAAACTTCAATAAAAGAGATGCTTGTAATGCTCGGTTCCAACCGTTTTTGTTGTTTCAGCTGTGCATCAGTCTGTTGCTGTGACTTTTACCAAGGAAAGGAGTAGATTACATGAGCCTTGACTTAATAGAGAGGCATAAGATCATTAAAAACCTCTTATAGGCAATTTTAGAATATATCAGTGCATAAAATTTGACTTTGGTTGTACACTCTTCAACTACAGAAAATTGATTCAGTTAAAGCTTGGGTAATGCAGTTTTCAGGGACAGGATATTTATGTTATACTTATGAAAGGATGGTCTAAAGAAATTCCCTTTTCAACAGAACTCGTCGTGATAAAACCGTGGCTTGAATGTCTGTTTACCAGTGGGTGAGTCAGTGCAAGCGAGCCTTAAGTTTTGTACGGATCTGCAAAACGATTAGGCTCAAAAAGCCTCACATTTAAGAGTGACAGATTCATTGGCATAAATGGTGTTGTAACATATGAAATTATAAATGAAAGCTCTACCTGGAGTTAAGGACGGCTGAACATCTCCTCTGCCTTCAAGTGCCCAATGTGTCCCTGATGGTTGTTCGATGTGTTTTATTAGCTCTCGTGTTTGATTGGCTAGAAATAATGTATGAGGTCGTAATGGGGCACAGTAAAAACCTGCGTGTATTTGAAGTCTGG
The DNA here is from genome assembly GCA_019787425.1 of Platygyra sinensis. Lineage (NCBI taxonomy): Eukaryota > Metazoa > Cnidaria > Anthozoa > Scleractinia > Merulinidae > Platygyra > Platygyra sinensis. The sequence goes on from JAHPZR010002212.1 coordinate 94,156, forward strand.
AAAATCAGGTTCTTGTATTTTAGGATAGTGGCGAAGGTGCCATAGCTGCGATCGAGATTGTTCATTCGACAAAACGTATTTGCATTTCAAATATACACTGTATACAGATGCTAAGTGCTTTCCGTTCACCACGACCTCGATCGGGGCTTTGTGCTCACAATCGCAGCTTCGTCCGGCACAAAAATAATAAAAAACGCCTTGGCACCAGGGTAGCTGGTAAACTGATTGAAAAGATTTTCTGTAGAAATATAGCTTGAGTTTAAATTACCAAATTTGACATTGCAAATTGCAATTGCAAAGCCTTCATTGGTCGCTCGGATTCATCGAGATTTTTCCATTTCCATTTATTCCCACTCATTCCCACTCATTCAAACCGTACGCTCGTTGTTGACAAAATTAAATTTGTTTTGGTTTAAAGTTCACTTCCGCTAGGGAAGGGTGAAAATGTTATTGGTTAATTGATGACAGCCGATGACAGTGTGAAATCTCGGTGTGCACACTCAGGCAGGGGTTTGTCTTCAAGCTTTTCCTTCCCTTCCCTCCCCTCCCCCTGCCCTCTTGTACCCGCTCCATTTTTCACGTGGTAATTCTTCCTCTAAAAAACCCCACGCAGGCTTCTACCAACTGAACTATCAAGCCAACTGGGAACTGGCCACTTGCGAAACACAATCGATCATTACAATCCCAGCAATTCCCTCTGTACATAATTCTGGGTTGTTGCGAAATTGCAGCTTCATGATAGGAAAACCGAGCGCTTTAAGGCCCTCGCTGAAAATGACAATAACTCTGCCATTGCTGACCACGTCAAAACCACTGGACCTACATCAAGAGGGATCACTTTGATATTTTAGCGAAGGGCGAAACAGACTACCATTGCAAATTCAGAGACCGTTTTTATTCAAGAACTTGAGCCAGCTTTTAATGTCAACGTCGGAAGTGAAAAGCTGGTGTTTTATTGATCTACTCTAGGTTTTATAGTTAACTGTTAAGTATTTCCTTGATCAAGCATATTTTCATATCATTCTCCGTAGTCCAAACTGATTTATGAACCTTCATATATTCATTTTGTCATTCACCTTCTTACGGTATACTACGACCTGACACCATGTTCTAAAACAAAAAGGCCCAAACACCTTTGGCGCCCCTCCCTCTCTCTAAGAGCTTAAGAACCTGGGATATGTAGATGATTGTAAGTTATATAAATACACTCGTAGCCTGTTTCAAGCTCTCGGTCAGTGGGGACGATAGAAAACATATAATCGATGAGCGAGGTCTGGTAGAGAAAAAGCACTCACTTTCCTCTCCCGGATCCCGCCCGTGGCTAGGCTCGATTTCCGCCGCTCTCTCGGGTCTGCTCTACCCTACCCGAGAAGAACGGCGCACCTGTTCGCCGGAAATATCAACTGATTGCAACCCATGTCTCTGTACATTTGCTGTTCTCTTTTCTGTTTTGTTTTCTATTTTCTAGCCTATTTTGTTTCACATTATCGCTGCAGAAGAGGGCCGTATGCGTGGATAATGTGTTCCATGGAAGAGTTCGTCTTTTGGTAGAGCAGCGCCGTTTAACGGTGACTTAGCAAACTGGTCATGCGTGCACTGAAGATCTGTCGAAGGTGAAATGCTGGTCTGCATGATTACCGCTGTTAAGCTGATGCCTTGAAATTTGCCTTGCTTCACCAGAGACCAGTTCGCTATCTTTATGAAAGGTAATACTTCTATTTTCCCGACTGTTTTGTCTCTTGAGCTCAATGTTTAGGTTAATCTGACTCTGTTATGTGATCGTGCCGGAACACGAAAATATCCCACCTGTAGGCTGAAAAAGGAACACATCTTGGTCGTTGACAAACATTTCTAGCGTCTCTCGTTGTGAATTTTTAAACTTTCGATCTTAATTGTCTCTGAACTGACAAGATAAGTTATGCCCGACAAATATCTGTTGGCGGTTACCCAATTGGTTAAGACTAACAAAAGAATCCTCACGTATGCAGCCGTGCTTTCCGGGGACCTCCGCGGGCTCATTTCCCGAACAGCGGCTGGTAATCGAGCCTAGTCCGTGGCCCACCCCTTTTTTATCATCTCCATTGACAAAGGGGTCTGGCACTCTTGCGACGGTTAACCCCAGGTTAAGGTCTGTGAATTTTTCATGCGCAGTATTATTCGGAAAAATTTTTCACTCGAATTTATATCAAAAAGAGTGATTTAGGACAGGATTATTCAATTCACTAGCCGGCTTTCGAACAACCCTATCCGGCTAAGTTCTTAGATGGTCGAATATCTAATAAAAAAGATAAGTATTTTTTTTTCTTAATTTAAAATATAACCATTTCACATAAAAAACCGGTAATATGGATTTCCTTTGACTCCCAACAAGGGCGAAATAGCTGTCCACTGTTGCGATCGTGCTTTATCGTTTCTCGTCATGTTTGGTGTCTCAAAACGTCTTTGACGTAGTATATCAGCCCTGCATTTCATTGACATTATTGTCTAAACTTTGAGGTGGGAAATGGGTCTTTGTCTGCATATCAGTCAAGTTGCTACACTAGTCTTGTAAACAGTTACATTTTAATGAACGTTTTTGTACATTTACTTTCTGTCATGACTTATGATATCTCATTAACATGGACATACAGCGATGGACCTGAAAGCTCCGTTCTAACCATGTCTGCCAATACAAGGTCGCACAGAACAACGGTGGACGAAGTCAAAGGAAATCCATATTACCGGTTTTTTATGTGAAATGGTTATATTTTAAATTAAGAAAAAAAAATACTTATCTTTTTTATTAGATATTCGACCATCTAAGAACTTAGCCGGATAGGGTTGTTCGAAAGCCGGCTAGTGAATTGAATAATCCTGTCCTAAATCACTCTTTTTGATATAAATTCGAGTGAAAAATTTTTCCGAATAATACTGGCATGAAAAATTCACAGACCTTAACCTGGGGTTAACCGTCGCAAGAGTGCCAGACCCTTTGTCAATGGAGATGATAAAAAAGGGGTGGGCCACGGACTAGGCTCGATTACCAGCCGCTGTTCGGGAAATGAGCCCGCGGAGGTCCCCGGAAAGCACGGCTGCATACGTGAGGATTCTTTTGTTAGTCTTAACCAATTGGGTAACCGCCAACAGATATTTGTCGGGCATAACTTATCTTGTCAGTTCAGAGACAATTAAGATCGAAAGTTTAAAAATTCACAACGAGAGACGCTAGAAATGTTTGTCAACGACCAAGATGTGTTCCTTTTTCAGCCTACAGGTGGGATATTTTCGTGTTCCGGCAGATCACATAACAGAGTCAGATTAACCTAAACATTGAGCTCAAGAGACAAAACAGTCGGGAAAATAGAAGTATTACCTTTCATAAAGATAGCGAACTGGTCTCTGGTGAAGCAAGGCAAATTTCAGGGCATCAGCTTAACAGCGGTAATCATGCAGACCAGCATTTCACCTTCGACAGATCTTCAGTGCACGCATGACCAGTTTGCTAAGTCACCGTTAAACGGCGCTGCTCTACCCAAAAGACGAACTCTTCCATGGAACACATTATCCACGCATACGGCCCTCTTCTGCAGCGATAATGTGAAACAAAATAGGCTAGAAAATAGAAAACAAAACAGAAAAAGAGAACAGCAAATGTACAGAGACATGGGTTGCAATCAGTTGATATTTCCGGCGAACAGGTGCGCCGTTCTTCTCGGGTAGGGTAGAGCAGACCCGAGAGAGCGGCGGAAATCGAGCCTAGCCACGGGCGGGATCCGGGAGAGGAAAGTGAGTGCTTTTTCTCTACCAGACCTCGCTCATCGATTATATGTTTTCTATCGTCCCCACTGACCGAGAGCTTGAAACAGGCTACGAGTGTATTTATATAACTTACAATCATCTACATATCCCAGGTTCTTAAGCTCTTGAGAGAGGGAGGGGCGCCAAAGGTGTTTGGGCCTTTTTGTTTTAGAACATGGTGTCAGGTCGTAGTATACCATAAGAAGGTGAATGACAAAATGAATATATGAAGGTTCATAAATCAGTTTGGACTACGGAGAATGATATGAAAATATGCTTGATCAAGGAAATACTTAACAGTTAACTACAAAACCTAGAATAGATGAATTAAAAATCATCTTTTTACTTCCGACGTTGACATTAAAAGCTGGCTCAAGTTCTTGAATAAAGAGGTCTCTGAATTTGCAGCGGTAGTCTGTTTTGCCCTTCGCCAAAAGATCAAAGTGATCCCACTTGAAGGTACGGTCCAGTGGTTTTGACGTGGTCAGCAATGGCTGAGTTATTGTCATTTTCAGCGAGGGTCTTAAGGAGTTCGGTTTTCCTACCATGAAGCCGCCGTTTCGCAACAATCCAGAATTATTTACAGAGGGAATTGCTGGGATTGTAATGATTGATTGTGTTTTGGTGACTATTTACCAATGAGGACCCTTTGTGATGCTTATCATAAGGAATTTGAATATCATTAGCGTTCAATCCTGGAAATATATCTGGGTAAAAGAGGGCCATGGCCAGGGGCAGGGGGAGGAGAAAGGAGGGAAGGAACAGCTTGGAGACAAACCCCTCACTTGGCCTTTCATGCCTCCAAACTGAGATTTCCGGCACACTGTCATCGGCTGTCATAAATTAAGCAATAACATCTTCACTCTTCCCCAGGGGAAGTAAACTTTAAACCAAAACAAATACAACCAGCGTTCTCTAGGGAAAAGTGGGAATGAGTGGGAATAGAGAAATATTGATGAATCGGAGCGACCAATGTAGGTTTTGTAATTGCAATTTTAGTGTTAACTTTGGTAATTTAAACTCAAGCTATATCTGTACAGAAAACCTTTCAATCAGTTTACCGGCTACCCCGGGTTCCAAGTTTTTTATTATTATTATTATCGAAGCTGCGATTGTGAGCGCAAAGCCACGATCGAGGTCATGGTGAACGGAAAGCAAGTAGCGTTTGTATACAGTGTAACTTTGAAATGGAAATAATTTTTGTCGAGCGGTGAACAATCTCCATCGCAGCTACGGCAGCTTCGCCACTAACTTAAAATACAAGAACCTAATTTTCCAGAATTCAAATACACGTGTGTTTTTACTGTACGCTATTACGACATCATTCATTTAATATTTGTAGCCAATCAAACACGAGAGCGGACAAAACACATCGAACATCCATCAGACACATCGCGTACTTAGGCAGCCGGAGGAAATGTTCAGCCCTCCTTAACTCCAGGTAGAGCTTTCATTTATAATTTCATGTTATTTACAGCAGCATTTATGCCAATGAATCTGTCACTGTTAAACGTAAGGCTGTTTGGCTGCAATCCTTTTGCAGTGCCGTACAAAACTTAAGGCTCGCTTGCACTCACTCACCCAGTGGTAAACAATCATTCAGGTCACGGTTTTATCAAGACGAGTTCTGTTGAAAACGGAATTTCCTTAGACCATCCTTTCATAAGTATAACATTAATATCCTGTCTCTAAAAAAATGCATTACCCAAGCTTTATCTGAATCAATTTTCTGCAGTTGAAGATTGTACAACCATAGTCAAATTTTATGTACTGATATACTTCTAAAATTGCCTATAGGAGGTTTTTAAAGATCTTATGCCTCTCTATCAAGTCAAGGTTCATGTAATCTACTCCTGTCCTTGGTAAAAGGTACAGCAACAGACTGGTGAAACAACAAAAACGGTTGGAACCGAGGATTACAAGCCTCTCTTTTATCGAAGTTTTTCGAGGCTTGAAAGTCCCTTTCATCAAAGAGGATGAGTAGTTATGATGTTGATGGTCTTAGTGAGTAGATAAAAAAATCCTTAGTTTCACAAGTCGAAAGGATACTGCAACGAGAGGTAAAACTTTGGTGAAGTTATTGTAACACGTGGCCAACAAAATTATGGCCCACGCGTAGCGGCCTCTATGTGCGCTGTCAGAGAACAATATTTTGAGTACCTAATCAATTAATTTTTTTCAACTTACAGTTAACCTTACAAGAATTAAAGATTTCTGGTGCTCAGTCGTGAGCATTTTTTGCTTAGGACAGGTTTCCACAGTTGTAAATTCATCATTAACAACGTTAACGACTGGTACTCCCCCTAGCATGTATTGTTCAGTTAAAGGGACATAAATCTCTCCACTCTCCTTCGAATAACTTTGTTTTAACTTTTTTATAGCGCTCAAAAGCATAAAAGTTGCCAATATTTTAATCGTAATGAATTTAAATAGCTGGCGAAATGTATAATCACTTCTCAAATAAACCGATTTGATTATTTTTATTATTATTGTAATCTTTCTGACTAATCCAGTTCCATGGGCTGCTACAATGTATTTAGCTAGCTATTTCAGTAGTCTGGATGTTTTATAGTCGAGAAATTTAATTTTTTAACGAGCAATCCCTGTCGGTGGACCATTGAGAAGCACATACTACATCTTTGCAGGAGGAGATAAAATATAGAAAAAACGAGTCTTCCATTTTCGCGCTGGTGTTGCTTATGTAATTAACAGAACTTCTTCTTTTGCACTAAAAAGAGAGACGCTTCAAATAGCTGCTCATAAAAAGGCGATTTCTTTCCAGAAATCTAGCTCTTTCTTTTCGCACAAAAGAAACACGCGATCAGAAAATCATCTGATAAAAATTATCGCCAAAACACTCAGCGTGAAAACATCCACGTTTCTACAACATGGCACCAAACTTCTCTTAATTGATCATAAAAGCTCTGATTTCTGCGATTTCAAGTTCATCGTACAGCTTATTGGCAAAGAGCGACAAAAGTAGTTCTCCGCTCGTTATTTGACTCGTCTGTGGAAAAACATCTGCAATTCCATTTAAACTAAAACCAGACAAGGACATTATATACGACGCATTATACATTGCGTACTCGAGTTGCGCAAATATTCAACACAGACCTAAAAGGTCTCCTTGGTACAAGAGCATCCGGTGACAAATAAGAATGTCTAAGTCTCAATTTACCTGAACTTAGTGCAAAGCCTCTTTATAAGATGCAGCAGGGCTGCATCTTATAACTGCTTCGTTATAACTGCTGGGTAGCATCTTAAACCTGCTTCAGATATCCCTTCGGACTGCAGCTTGAAAGAGGTCTGCGTATTTACAAATACAGTCAATTTTTTTTTTCGAGAGTTTATTACTAACTGAGCGAGGCTGAGACATCCCTCGACTTCTTGGAGTCTTAAATAAATCGTAAAATCTCCAGAAGTTGTATAATTTAATAGACCTGTATTCGCTGCAAGATGCTCTGTCAAATCTCGCATTTTTTATGCGTACCAGAAAGCCAAAGTTGTTCTGGTTTAACTGAATTGACATCTGCGTCGAAATGAATGATACTTTGTCGACATATTTTCGTAGTATACTTATATTTCTTACCTGCCCAGTACTACCCGCAGAGGCAGTGCAGTGTATATACAGCTAGCCAGTTGCTATTTTTTGAGTTCGAGGAATACAATTTACTAACGAGAAATGGCTGCATAGCAGTGGCCATTGTGAGGGACATCGTTGTTGAACGAGATCAAACGACTGCAAGAAACAAGGGTCTTTAATTTTCACACTGTAATCAATCTTACTTATGCATTTTTCAATCTTGGAGGTTTCCTGAGCTCCTAGATTCACAATAACATCGTTATAGACTGGTGCGCCCTCTGGCATGCACTGTTCAGTAAAAGGGCCATACGTATCTCCTCTCTCTTTCTAATGGCTTTGTTTACCTATTTCATAGCGCAGAAAAGTATACAAGTTGCTACTCTTTTAATTGTAATGGATTCGAATGGCTGGCGATATGTATAATTAATTCTCAAATAAACTGACTTGATTCATTTACTATTACTATCTTTCCGACTAGTTAATTGTTCCATGGGTAAATTATTGGTACAATGTATTTAGCTAGATATTTCAGTTCTCAAGATTTTTTTAACTCGAAAAATTTAGTTTTTTAACGGGCAATGAATGCGTCTCGGTGGGTCATTGCATCTTTGCAGACTGATATAAAATAAATAAAGGAAAAATTAGTGTTATATTTTCGCACTGATGTCGCCTATGAAATTTACCGAATTTCTTCCCATTGATCATGAGGAGAGAAGCAATCTTTAAATACCTGCTCGTTAGAAATTGCATTTTCTGTCCAGAAATCTAGCTCTTTCCTCTCGCTCAAAGAAACACACGATCAGGAAAACATCCTATAAAAATTGTAGCCAAAAGCCGGAATCAGAAAGAAAACATCCTCCTTTCAACATCATGGCGTCAATTAGCTCAAAATAGACAATAGAATGTCTGATTTCAGCGATTCCAACTGCATCGTACAGAGTATTATCAAAGAAAGACAAAAGTAGTTCTCTGCTGGTTATTGGACTCGTTTGTGAAAAAAATATTTGCAACTCCGTTTAGACAAAAGCCGCACAAGGACATTATATATATACGACGCATTATAAATTACGCACTCGAGATGCGCAAAATGTATTCAATACAGACCTCAAGGGTCTTCTTGGTGCAACAGCATCCGGCGACAAATAGGTATTTTTAATTTTCAATTCACCTGAATTTAGATTAAAGTCTGCTTTGAAGTAAAAGCCAATGAACTCCACAGGAAAAGTAAAGTTGTAACTCATTGTAACTGCAGAGCTGCATCTTATAACTACCTCGTTATATGTGGGTATAAGCATCTTAAATCTTCTTGAAACAACCCTTAGGACTGCAACTTGAAAGAGGTCTCCTCCGTTTGTTATGCAGACGAGAAATTCCAAAGCTGTTCTGATTTAACTGAATTGAGATCTGCGTCCAAATGAATGATACTTCGTCGACATATTTTCTTAGTATTGTTATAATTCTTACCTGCCCAGTACTCCGCAGATATAATTCAATGTATATACAGCTAGCCAGTTGTTTCAGTCCTCTTTATTTTTGGAGATCGAGGAATACAATTTGTTAACGAGAAATGGCTGCATAGCAGGGGCCATTGCGAGGGACATGGTGTTTGAACGAGATCAAACGACTGCAGGAAACAAGGGTCTTAAATTTTTGCACTGTAATTGCATGGAATTTACAGAAAGGTTGTTCCTACATTGAAGAGGGACTAAAAACACTTTAAAGGCTGCTCTTTATAAACTTGTTTCCGTGCAGAAATCTAGCTTTTCCTTTCTTTCAAAAGCATCGACAGCAAGACACACAGAGAGGAAATATTGTTATCTAAAACATGGCCTCAATTTGCGATTAATCGACCATATATAAAGCTGCTCTGATTTCGGCAATTCCAAGTTCTTCGTACAAATTATTAGTAAAGAACGACATCTTGATTTCTCTTACTTTTTTTGACTTCATTATATAAAAATAATATTTGCAATTCTTTTAAACTACACGCTTTTGCAATAAATAACATCATAACAGAGCTGTGCAAAATGATCATCACTAACCTAGAAGGTTTCCTTAGTGCAACATCATCAGGCGGCAGATCGCAATTTATAAGTTTCCTTTTACATCATTTTAGCGCAAAGTTTGCTTTCGGGTAAAATTAACATACCCTACAGAAAGAAGGAAGGTTGAAAGCCTCACTATCACCGCACGTCTGCAACCTAAACTTTTAGACGCATCATTGGGCCTTCATGACTGTACTCAGTAGCTGAAACATGCGTCCGAATCATGAAATATACTGACAAGAAATATTGTGGTGAGTACTTGGTTTTTCACCTCTACAAATGTAATAAACTTTTGGAATAGATATGCAATAGTTTACCGCTAACTTGACGAGGCTGAGAGATCCCTTGCTTTTAGAGACTTCCTGGAGTCTTCCTTACCAGCCAAGTACTCCGCGGGGATGGACCAACTGGACGTAAATAGCCAAATATTTCAGTCCTCTCGATTTTGATGAAGTTGATAAATTCAATTTGTCAACGGACGATGCTAGCATATCAGAAGTTATTGTAGCCATGCCACATCTCTAAAGTATTCGCGTTATTCAGTTACGGACAGGAATCATCGCGGCACGAGTGGCTCTTGCGGTACAATTCAGACTAAACAGAATGTTTAGCTCTTAGCAAATTGTTTCTAAATTGCTCTACTTCGTTTGAACTTTCAGACTTGTGATAAAGTCGCAGATATGAAAAAGTCCCTCCTCTGACAATTCCATCTTTTGTGATCAGCGTGCAGAGTAATGGACATCTGTACTCAGGATCCATTTTCTCGCGAAAACTCATATTCTACTCTCATTCAGTGTTTGGCTCTCCATAAGCATCATTTACCAAGACTATATATCAACATGGTTGGCTTTATTATCACAGTTAACAGTGGTCCTACTTGATCAGTTGGTGAATATTTAGCACAGTTCAGTTTTCATTTAAAATGTTTCTTATGAATTGTGATTTCACCAATACATTTTTGTTAATGTCGATGTTAGATTTGGCTAGAAAAACCGCATCGAAGGATAATACAAGACTGACATCTTCTTCTATAGTTTTCAGAACAAAGCAACTCATTTTGCTTTCAAGTACATATTTTAATATGTACTTGTTAAAACAAGCATATTGGCCATCGTCTGACAAGAGAGAGAACAACTTTGACACCAATTACTTTAAAATTTAAACTTATCCTTCTTTACTCTATAAACAAGTGTCGTACCACTAATTTGGATCGAAGGACTTAACACAACTCATTCAACGTTGCCCTACTGCTGAAGTAATCCAGACTTGAAATTTTACCCATGTGTTGTGATACCCTTTCTCATTTCCTTTTATCACTCCTTAGTAAGACTTAAAAGTCCCTGTCAACAATAAGAACGAACACTGTTGTTATGACGTTTATTCCCTTAGCTAGTAGCTCAATAATTCATTAGTTAATTACTAGTCGAGAGGACACTGCAAGGAGAGACAAATACCTTAGTGAAGGCATTGTAACCTCTGGAAAAACTCTGAAGAAATTATGACCCGCGTATCGTCTACATGACTCTGTGTTCGCTGACAGACAACATAATCTTGAGTAACCAGTGTTAATTTCTAAAACTGAGGTTAATATTTCCAGCATTAAATATTATTTATGCTCTGTTATGCCATTTTCACTCTTGGAGGTTTCCTAGACTCCTTAACTCATAATAACATCGTTATGGAATGGTGCTCCCTCTGATGTGCACTGTTTAGTGAAAGGGGCATACATATCTCCTCTCTCTTTGTAATGGCTTTCTTTACCTATTTAATAGCGCAAAATAGTATAAAAGTTGCTACTTAATTTTAATTCTAATTAATTTGAATGGCTGGCGAAATGTATAATCCCTTCTCAAATAAACCGACTTGAATCATTTTCGATTACTATCTTTTCGCAGACTAGTCAGTTGTTCCATAGGCTGGTACGATGTATTTAGCTAGCTATTCCAGTTTTCTAGATTTTTTGAAGTCGCGAAATTTAGTTTCTTAACGGGTAAGGAATGCGTGTCGGTGGGTTATTGCGAAGCACATACTGCATCTTTGCAGACCGAGAAAAAAGTAAATAGAGGAAAAATTAGTGTTACAATTTCGCACTCATGTCGCTTAGGAAAGCAGTCTTCAAATAGCTGCCCGTGAAAGTTGTAGTTTCTGTCTAGAAATGTAGTCCTTTCTTCTCGCTTAAAGAAAAATACTATCAGGAAAACATCTCTGATAAAAATTGTAGCCAAAAGAGTCAGAAAGAAAACATCCTCGTTTCTACAACATGGCGTCAATTACCTCAAAATAGAAAATAGAAGCTCTGATTCCAGCGATTCCAAGTTCATCGGACAGATTATTCGCGAAGAAAGACAAAAGTAGTTCTCCGCTGGTTATTTGATTCGTTTGTGGAAAAATATTTGCAATTCTATATTTAGACAGAAACCATACAAGGACATTATACTACGTATTATTAATTGCTTTCTCGAGTTGGGCATAATATAAACAACACAGACCTAAAAGGTCTTTCTGGTGCAACAGGATCCGCCAACAAATAGGAATTTTTAATTTCAATTCACCTGAACTTAGTGTAAAGCCTGCTGTGAAGCGAAAATCAATGAACTCCACAGCAAAAGTAAAGTTGTAACTCATTGTAACTACAGGGCTGCATATTGTAACTGCCTCGTTATAGCTGCTGGGCAGGTTCTTAAACCTGCTTTATATAATTCTTAGGGCTGCAACTTGAAAGTTGTCTCCAAATATATACTGACAATAAACACTACCTTGTGCAGTTACAAATGCAGTCCGTTTACAGTTCCATCTTTTGTGATCAGCGCGCAGAGTAAATGGACATCTGTACTCAGGATCCATTTTCTCGCGAGAAGTCTTTTTCCACTATCATTTAGTGTTTGGCTCTCTCAGATAAACATCGTCTATTGAAACTGGTTATTTTTTCCTTTTACGCATCGTATAGCCGCCGTTTATCTTCACCGGGACCCAGAAAAATTGATGTGCAATCGTTTCTAGAGTGTTCATTAGGGCAATTTACGACAAACGCTTTTTCAGGAAAAGATCAATTCGAGAATGAAAACACCTCTTAGGATGATCTTCAACGAAACATTAAACGCAATAAATGTGTTTACCACGGCCATATATCAACATTGCTGGCTTTGTTTGTTATTCTAGTTAACAGTGGTCCAATCCATTTCAATTACAACTTTGCAAAGACATTGTATATACGACGCTTTTGCCAATAAATAACATCATAACACAGAGTTGTGCAAAATAATCATCACTGATCAAAGTAAGCTTTCGGTTAAAAATTAATATACCCTTCAAAAAGAAGGAAAGTTAAAGGCCTCACTATCACTGCACGTCTACACCTTTACTTTAAGACGCATAGGTTAGACTTCCTTCGGAGACATCCCTCGCTCCTCTTCCAGTCTTAAATAAATCGTAAAATCTCCAGAGGCTGTATCATTTGTAATAGACCCGCATTCGTCGCAAGATCCTCTGCCAAATCTCCCGGTTGACGAGACATGCCAAAGTTTTTCTGATTTTAACTGAATTGAGATCTGCGTCGAAATGAATGATACTTTGTCAACATATTTTCTTAGTATTGTTATATTTCTTACCTGCCCAGTACTCCGCAGATAAAGTGCAATGTATATACAGCTAGCCAGTTGTTTCAGTCCTCTCTACTTTTGGAGATCGAGGAATACTATTTGTTAACGAGGAATGGCTGCATAGCAGTGGCCATTGTGAGGGACATCGTTTTTGAACGAGATTTGACGGCTGCAGGAAACAAGGGTCTTAAATTTTCGCAATGATATCGCATGGAATTTACAGAAAGTTTCTTCCTTCACTGAAGAGAAACTAAAAATAATTGCTGCTCTTTATAAACTTGTTTTCGTACAGATATCTAGCTTTTCCTTTCTTTTAAAAACATGGACAGTAAGACACTCCGGGAGGCTCAATCCGCTGATTTCGGCGATTCCAAGTACTTTGTACAGATTATTAGCAAAGAAAGACATCGTGATTTCTCTTCTGGTTTTTTTTTTTTTTTTCACTCCTTTGTAAAAACATATCTACAATCCCTTAAACTACAACTTCGCAAGGACATTGTATTCGACGCGTTTGCAATATAACATCGTAACACAAAGTTGTGCAAATTGGATTAGATATGTAGTAGTTTACCGCTAACTGCACGAAGCTAAGAGATCCCTTACCTTTACAGGCTTCATCGAGTTCTGATTTGTGTTCCTAGTGCTTACTGCAATTCTTTTCAACCAAGTACTCAGCAGGGATCAAACAATTGGACGTAAATAGCTAATTATTTTAGTCGATAATTTCAATTTGTTAACAGACAATTGCTGCCTATCAGTAGCCATTGCAAAGGACATTCTTCATCTTTGCAGAACGAACTCAAAATGAATCAAAAGGAATCAAGAGTCTTATATTGAATTCACAGAACTTATCCTCATGGACTGGACGAAGCCTGAAAAACACGTTTCTAATATCTGCTACGTAAGAACCAGTCGAAAGAAAATACACTCGATGACGAAAACAGTGGCAAAAAATGACACGAAAAGAATCCGCAGAGGGGAAGATATCTTGACTTCTATAACATGGCGTCAATTTGCGCATAATCGACCTTGGCAGCTCTTTTGATAAGATCGGCGATTCTGAGATCATTGTACAGATTATTAATAAACATCGCGCACAATGCCACAAAATATCCGGGACTTTTACGCACTTTGCGGCGCTAAATTTGAAAGGCAATTAGGGAAATGTACAAAAAACAATAAAAGAAATCGACCAAAACTCGGCAGAACCGCTCGAAAATTCTTCCTTTGCGGGATAACTATTCAGTTCACAATTTAGTATTCATATGGCGTTGGTAGATGAGAAGTCAATAAAGAAGATGTGACTGTTATTACGCATGTGGTTCACTGGGAAGTGTTATTTTTTTTGGCTTCAAAAGTAGCTATTTCGGCGTTCCCTTTATATGGCCTTGACTCTTTTAGAAGTAAAATTTTGAGAAGCAATGTGTGAGAAAATAAGTATTCATATGGCTTTATTTGTTTGACACTTTAAGATTGCCCAGCCGAGTTTTTGCGGAATTCCGACCAATGCAAGTATTATTTTTTCCATCTTTCGTGCAGCCAACTCCCGCAGCTCTTCGCTCCTCCACGGGCTCGAAATTCCCGCGAGAGTTAAAACGGATCCAATTTTGAATAATTATCTCGCACAAACAATGGAAGACAATGCTCGCTCAGGCTTAAGAAGCGTTTAAGCAGAAATGTAATTAATTTTTGTTTTCCACACCGTCGTACGAATAGAAAAGACCTATGTTGTCTTTGAACTCCTTGATCACCGTACAGACTTAACGTAAACCGATCGAGTAATAGACTGTGTCTAATGAAATATTTTGACCGGTCGAGTAATAGAGGGCAACGATAAAATAGATGCAAGTGTTTCGCGCACCGCACTTTCCATATGACATCGCTTTGAGAGAAGAATTTTTTTGTGGGAAAACTTTTGGCTTCCGCGCTCAAACCATTGCACGTTGTGACATGTCAAGAAAAAAAGGAGAGAATGCCGCTGCATGCAACACGACTTTGTTGACAAAAGTCTTTGTGAAAAGCGTAGGCTGCATTTAAATCAGAGCGACAGCCGCCGATTCATTGACGAGAGCAGTCGGAAATCCGAAAGCTTAATCTATGCCATTATTATTCAGTGCATTGAAAAATTCTCGGCTGGGCAATCTTAAAGTGTCAAACAAATAAAGCCATATGAATACTTATTTTCTCACACATTGCTTCTCAAAATTTTACTTCTAAAAGAGTCAAGGCCATATAAAGGGAACGCCGAAATAGCTACTTTTGAAGCCAAAAAAAATAACACTTCCCAGTGAACCACATGCGTAATAACAGTCACATCTTCTTTATTGACTTCTCATCTACCAACGCCATATGAATACTAAATTGTGAACTGAATAGTTATCCCGCAAAGGAAGAATTTTCGAGCGGTTCTGCCGAGTTTTGGTCGATTTCTTTTATTGTTTTTTGTACATTTCCCTAATTGCCTTTCAAATTTAGCGCCGCAAAGTGCGTAAAAGTCCCGGATATTTTGTGGCATTGTGCGCGATGTTTATTAATAATCTGTACAATGATCTCAGAATCGCCGATCTTATCAAAAGAGCTGCCAAGGTCGATTATGCGCAAATTGACGCCATGTTATAGAAGTCAAGATATCTTCCCCTCTGCGGATTCTTTTCGTGTCATTTTTTGCCACTGTTTTCGTCATCGAGTGTATTTTCTTTCGACTGGTTCTTACGTAGCAGATATTAGAAACGTGTTTTTCAGGCTTCGTCCAGTCCATGAGGATAAGTTCTGTGAATTCAATATAAGACTCTTGATTCCTTTTGATTCATTTTGAGTTCGTTCTGCAAAGATGAAGAATGTCCTTTGCAATGGCTACTGATAGGCAGCAATTGTCTGTTAACAAATTGAAATTATCGACTAAAATAATTAGCTATTTACGTCCAATTGTTTGATCCCTGCTGAGTACTTGGTTGAAAAGAATTGCAGTAAGCACTAGGAACACAAATCAGAACTCGATGAAGCCTGTAAAGGTAAGGGATCTCTTAGCTTCGTGCAGTTAGCGGTAAACTACTACATATCTAATCCAATTTGCACAACTTTGTGTTACGATGTTATATTGCAAACGCGTCGAATACAATGTCCTTGCGAAGTTGTAGTTTAAGGGATTGTAGATATGTTTTTACAAAGGAGTGAAAAAAAAAAAAAAAACCAGAAGAGAAATCACGATGTCTTTCTTTGCTAATAATCTGTACAAAGTACTTGGAATCGCCGAAATCAGCGGATTGAGCCTCCCGGAGTGTCTTACTGTCCATGTTTTTAAAAGAAAGGAAAAGCTAGATATCTGTACGAAAACAAGTTTATAAAGAGCAGCAATTATTTTTAGTTTCTCTTCAGTGAAGGAAGAAACTTTCTGTAAATTCCATGCGATATCATTGCGAAAATTTAAGACCCTTGTTTCCTGCAGCCGTCAAATCTCGTTCAAAAACGATGTCCCTCACAATGGCCACTGCTATGCAGCCATTCCTCGTTAACAAATAGTATTCCTCGATCTCCAAAAGTAGAGAGGACTGAAACAACTGGCTAGCTGTATATACATTGCACTTTATCTGCGGAGTACTGGGCAGGTAAGAAATATAACAATACTAAGAAAATATGTTGACAAAGTATCATTCATTTCGACGCAGATCTCAATTCAGTTAAAATCAGAAAAACTTTGGCATGTCTCGTCAACCGGGAGATTTGGCAGAGGATCTTGCGACGAATGCGGGTCTATTACAAATGATACAGCCTCTGGAGATTTTACGATTTATTTAAGACTGGAAGAGGAGCGAGGGATGTCTCCGAAGGAAGTCTAACCTATGCGTCTTAAAGTAAAGGTGTAGACGTGCAGTGATAGTGAGGCCTTTAACTTTCCTTCTTTTTGAAGGGTATATTAATTTTTAACCGAAAGCTTACTTTGATCAGTGATGATTATTTTGCACAACTCTGTGTTATGATGTTATTTATTGCAAAAGCGTCGTATATACAATGTCTTTGCAAAGTTGTAATTGAAATGGATTGGACCACTGTTAACTAGAATAACAAACAAAGCCAGCAATGTTGATATATGGCCGTGGTAAACACATTTATTGCGTTTAATGTTTCGTTGAAGATCATCCTAAGAGGTGTTTTCATTCTCGAATTGATCTTTTCCTGAAAAAGCGTTTGTCGTAAATTGCCCTAATGAACACTCTAGAAACGATTGCACATCAATTTTTCTGGGTCCCGGTGAAGATAAACGGCGGCTATACGATGCGTAAAAGGAAAAAATAACCAGTTTCAATAGACGATGTTTATCTGAGAGAGCCAAACACTAAATGATAGTGGAAAAAGACTTCTCGCGAGAAAATGGATCCTGAGTACAGATGTCCATTTACTCTGCGCGCTGATCACAAAAGATGGAACTGTAAACGGACTGCATTTGTAACTGCACAAGGTAGTGTTTATTGTCAGTATATATTTGGAGACAACTTTCAAGTTGCAGCCCTAAGAATTATATAAAGCAGGTTTAAGAACCTGCCCAGCAGCTATAACGAGGCAGTTACAATATGCAGCCCTGTAGTTACAATGAGTTACAACTTTACTTTTGCTGTGGAGTTCATTGATTTTCGCTTCACAGCAGGCTTTACACTAAGTTCAGGTGAATTGAAATTAAAAATTCCTATTTGTTGGCGGATCCTGTTGCACCAGAAAGACCTTTTAGGTCTGTGTTGTTTATATTATGCCCAACTCGAGAAAGCAATTAATAATACGTAGTATAATGTCCTTGTATGGTTTCTGTCTAAATATAGAATTGCAAATATTTTTCCACAAACGAATCAAATAACCAGCGGAGAACTACTTTTGTCTTTCTTCGCGAATAATCTGTCCGATGAACTTGGAATCGCTGGAATCAGAGCTTCTATTTTCTATTTTGAGGTAATTGACGCCATGTTGTAGAAACGAGGATGTTTTCTTTCTGACTCTTTTGGCTACAATTTTTATCAGAGATGTTTTCCTGATAGTATTTTTCTTTAAGCGAGAAGAAAGGACTACATTTCTAGACAGAAACTACAACTTTCACGGGCAGCTATTTGAAGACTGCTTTCCTAAGCGACATGAGTGCGAAATTGTAACACTAATTTTTCCTCTATTTACTTTTTTCTCGGTCTGCAAAGATGCAGTATGTGCTTCGCAATAACCCACCGACACGCATTCCTTACCCGTTAAGAAACTAAATTTCGCGACTTCAAAAAATCTAGAAAACTGGAATAGCTAGCTAAATACATCGTACCAGCCTATGGAACAACTGACTAGTCTGCGAAAAGATAGTAATCGAAAATGATTCAAGTCGGTTTATTTGAGAAGGGATTATACATTTCGCCAGCCATTCAAATTAATTAGAATTAAAATTAAGTAGCAACTTTTATACTATTTTGCGCTATTAAATAGGTAAAGAAAGCCATTACAAAGAGAGAGGAGATATGTATGCCCCTTTCACTAAACAGTGCACATCAGAGGGAGCACCATTCCATAACGATGTTATTATGAGTTAAGGAGTCTAGGAAACCTCCAAGAGTGAAAATGGCATAACAGAGCATAAATAATATTTAATGCTGGAAATATTAACCTCAGTTTTAGAAATTAACACTGGTTACTCAAGATTATGTTGTCTGTCAGCGAACACAGAGTCATGTAGACGATACGCGGGTCATAATTTCTTCAGAGTTTTTCCAGAGGTTACAATGCCTTCACTAAGGTATTTGTCTCTCCTTGCAGTGTCCTCTCGACTAGTAATTAACTAATGAATTATTGAGCTACTAGCTAAGGGAATAAACGTCATAACAACAGTGTTCGTTCTTATTGTTGACAGGGACTTTTAAGTCTTACTAAGGAGTGATAAAAGGAAATGAGAAAGGGTATCACAACACATGGGTAAAATTTCAAGTCTGGATTACTTCAGCAGTAGGGCAACGTTGAATGAGTTGTGTTAAGTCCTTCGATCCAAATTAGTGGTACGACACTTGTTTATAGAGTAAAGAAGGATAAGTTTAAATTTTAAAGTAATTGGTGTCAAAGTTGTTCTCTCTCTTGTCAGACGATGGCCAATATGCTTGTTTTAACAAGTACATATTAAAATATGTACTTGAAAGCAAAATGAGTTGCTTTGTTCTGAAAACTATAGAAGAAGATGTCAGTCTTGTATTATCCTTCGATGCGGTTTTTCTAGCCAAATCTAACATCGACATTAACAAAAATGTATTGGTGAAATCACAATTCATAAGAAACATTTTAAATGAAAACTGAACTGTGCTAAATATTCACCAACTGATCAAGTAGGACCACTGTTAACTGTGATAATAAAGCCAACCATGTTGATATATAGTCTTGGTAAATGATGCTTATGGAGAGCCAAACACTGAATGAGAGTAGAATATGAGTTTTCGCGAGAAAATGGATCCTGAGTACAGATGTCCATTACTCTGCACGCTGATCACAAAAGATGGAATTGTCAGAGGAGGGACTTTTTCATATCTGCGACTTTATCACAAGTCTGAAAGTTCAAACGAAGTAGAGCAATTTAGAAACAATTTGCTAAGAGCTAAACATTCTGTTTAGTCTGAATTGTACCGCAAGAGCCACTCGTGCCGCGATGATTCCTGTCCGTAACTGAATAACGCGAATACTTTAGAGATGTGGCATGGCTACAATAACTTCTGATATGCTAGCATCGTCCGTTGACAAATTGAATTTATCAACTTCATCAAAATCGAGAGGACTGAAATATTTGGCTATTTACGTCCAGTTGGTCCATCCCCGCGGAGTACTTGGCTGGTAAGGAAGACTCCAGGAAGTCTCTAAAAGCAAGGGATCTCTCAGCCTCGTCAAGTTAGCGGTAAACTATTGCATATCTATTCCAAAAGTTTATTACATTTGTAGAGGTGAAAAACCAAGTACTCACCACAATATTTCTTGTCAGTATATTTCATGATTCGGACGCATGTTTCAGCTACTGAGTACAGTCATGAAGGCCCAATGATGCGTCTAAAAGTTTAGGTTGCAGACGTGCGGTGATAGTGAGGCTTTCAACCTTCCTTCTTTCTGTAGGGTATGTTAATTTTACCCGAAAGCAAACTTTGCGCTAAAATGATGTAAAAGGAAACTTATAAATTGCGATCTGCCGCCTGATGATGTTGCACTAAGGAAACCTTCTAGGTTAGTGATGATCATTTTGCACAGCTCTGTTATGATGTTATTTATTGCAAAAGCGTGTAGTTTAAAAGAATTGCAAATATTATTTTTATATAATGAAGTCAAAAAAAGTAAGAGAAATCAAGATGTCGTTCTTTACTAATAATTTGTACGAAGAACTTGGAATTGCCGAAATCAGAGCAGCTTTATATATGGTCGATTAATCGCAAATTGAGGCCATGTTTTAGATAACAATATTTCCTCTCTGTGTGTCTTGCTGTCGATGCTTTTGAAAGAAAGGAAAAGCTAGATTTCTGCACGGAAACAAGTTTATAAAGAGCAGCCTTTAAAGTGTTTTTAGTCCCTCTTCAATGTAGGAACAACCTTTCTGTAAATTCCATGCAATTACAGTGCAAAAATTTAAGACCCTTGTTTCCTGCAGTCGTTTGATCTCGTTCAAACACCATGTCCCTCGCAATGGCCCCTGCTATGCAGCCATTTCTCGTTAACAAATTGTATTCCTCGATCTCCAAAAATAAAGAGGACTGAAACAACTGGCTAGCTGTATATACATTGAATTATATCTGCGGAGTACTGGGCAGGTAAGAATTATAACAATACTAAGAAAATATGTCGACGAAGTATCATTCATTTGGACGCAGATCTCAATTCAGTTAAATCAGAACAGCTTTGGAATTTCTCGTCTGCATAACAAACGGAGGAGACCTCTTTCAAGTTGCAGTCCTAAGGGTTGTTTCAAGAAGATTTAAGATGCTTATACCCACATATAACGAGGTAGTTATAAGATGCAGCTCTGCAGTTACAATGAGTTACAACTTTACTTTTCCTGTGGAGTTCATTGGCTTTTACTTCAAAGCAGACTTTAATCTAAATTCAGGTGAATTGAAAATTAAAAATACCTATTTGTCGCCGGATGCTGTTGCACCAAGAAGACCCTTGAGGTCTGTATTGAATACATTTTGCGCATCTCGAGTGCGTAATTTATAATGCGTCGTATATATATAATGTCCTTGTGCGGCTTTTGTCTAAACGGAGTTGCAAATATTTTTTTCACAAACGAGTCCAATAACCAGCAGAGAACTACTTTTGTCTTTCTTTGATAATACTCTGTACGATGCAGTTGGAATCGCTGAAATCAGACATTCTATTGTCTATTTTGAGCTAATTGACGCCATGATGTTGAAAGGAGGATGTTTTCTTTCTGATTCCGGCTTTTGGCTACAATTTTTATAGGATGTTTTCCTGATCGTGTGTTTCTTTGAGCGAGAGGAAAGAGCTAGATTTCTGGACAGAAAATGCAATTTCTAACGAGCAGGTATTTAAAGATTGCTTCTCTCCTCATGATCAATGGGAAGAAATTCGGTAAATTTCATAGGCGACATCAGTGCGAAAATATAACACTAATTTTTCCTTTATTTATTTTATATCAGTCTGCAAAGATGCAATGACCCACCGAGACGCATTCATTGCCCGTTAAAAAACTAAATTTTTCGAGTTAAAAAAATCTTGAGAACTGAAATATCTAGCTAAATACATTGTACCAATAATTTACCCATGGAACAATTAACTAGTCGGAAAGATAGTAATAGTAAATGAATCAAGTCAGTTTATTTGAGAATTAATTATACATATCGCCAGCCATTCGAATCCATTACAATTAAAAGAGTAGCAACTTGTATACTTTTCTGCGCTATGAAATAGGTAAACAAAGCCATTAGAAAGAGAGAGGAGATACGTATGGCCCTTTTACTGAACAGTGCATGCCAGAGGGCGCACCAGTCTATAACGATGTTATTGTGAATCTAGGAGCTCAGGAAACCTCCAAGATTGAAAAATGCATAAGTAAGATTGATTACAGTGTGAAAATTAAAGACCCTTGTTTCTTGCAGTCGTTTGATCTCGTTCAACAACGATGTCCCTCACAATGGCCACTGCTATGCAGCCATTTCTCGTTAGTAAATTGTATTCCTCGAACTCAAAAAATAGCAACTGGCTAGCTGTATATACACTGCACTGCCTCTGCGGGTAGTACTGGGCAGGTAAGAAATATAAGTATACTACGAAAATATGTCGACAAAGTATCATTCATTTCGACGCAGATGTCAATTCAGTTAAACCAGAACAACTTTGGCTTTCTGGTACGCATAAAAAATGCGAGATTTGACAGAGCATCTTGCAGCGAATACAGGTCTATTAAATTATACAACTTCTGGAGATTTTACGATTTATTTAAGACTCCAAGAAGTCGAGGGATGTCTCAGCCTCGCTCAGTTAGTAATAAACTCTCGAAAAAAAAAATTGACTGTATTTGTAAATACGCAGACCTCTTTCAAGCTGCAGTCCGAAGGGATATCTGAAGCAGGTTTAAGATGCTACCCAGCAGTTATAACGAAGCAGTTATAAGATGCAGCCCTGCTGCATCTTATAAAGAGGCTTTGCACTAAGTTCAGGTAAATTGAGACTTAGACATTCTTATTTGTCACCGGATGCTCTTGTACCAAGGAGACCTTTTAGGTCTGTGTTGAATATTTGCGCAACTCGAGTACGCAATGTATAATGCGTCGTATATAATGTCCTTGTCTGGTTTTAGTTTAAATGGAATTGCAGATGTTTTTCCACAGACGAGTCAAATAACGAGCGGAGAACTACTTTTGTCGCTCTTTGCCAATAAGCTGTACGATGAACTTGAAATCGCAGAAATCAGAGCTTTTATGATCAATTAAGAGAAGTTTGGTGCCATGTTGTAGAAACGTGGATGTTTTCACGCTGAGTGTTTTGGCGATAATTTTTATCAGATGATTTTCTGATCGCGTGTTTCTTTTGTGCGAAAAGAAAGAGCTAGATTTCTGGAAAGAAATCGCCTTTTTATGAGCAGCTATTTGAAGCGTCTCTCTTTTTAGTGCAAAAGAAGAAGTTCTGTTAATTACATAAGCAACACCAGCGCGAAAATGGAAGACTCGTTTTTTCTATATTTTATCTCCTCCTGCAAAGATGTAGTATGTGCTTCTCAATGGTCCACCGACAGGGATTGCTCGTTAAAAAATTAAATTTCTCGACTATAAAACATCCAGACTACTGAAATAGCTAGCTAAATACATTGTAGCAGCCCATGGAACTGGATTAGTCAGAAAGATTACAATAATAATAAAAATAATCAAATCGGTTTATTTGAGAAGTGATTATACATTTCGCCAGCTATTTAAATTCATTACGATTAAAATATTGGCAACTTTTATGCTTTTGAGCGCTATAAAAAAGTTAAAACAAAGTTATTCGAAGGAGAGTGGAGAGATTTATGTCCCTTTAACTGAACAATACATGCTAGGGGGAGTACCAGTCGTTAACGTTGTTAATGATGAATTTACAACTGTGGAAACCTGTCCTAAGCAAAAAATGCTCACGACTGAGCACCAGAAATCTTTAATTCTTGTAAGGTTAACTGTAAGTTGAAAAAAATTAATTGATTAGGTACTCAAAATATTGTTCTCTGACAGCGCACATAGAGGCCGCTACGCGTGGGCCATAATTTTGTTGGCCACGTGTTACAATAACTTCACCAAAGTTTTACCTCTCGTTGCAGTATCCTTTCGACTTGTGAAACTAAGGATTTTTTTATCTACTCACTAAGACCATCAACATCATAACTACTCATCCTCTTTGATGAAAGGGACTTTCAAGCCTCGAAAAACTTCGATAAAAGAGAGGCTTGTAATCCTCGGTTCCAACCGTTTTTGTTGTTTCACCAGTCTGTTGCTGTACCTTTTACCAAGGACAGGAGTAGATTACATGAACCTTGACTTGATAGAGAGGCATAAGATCTTTAAAAACCTCCTATAGGCAATTTTAGAAGTATATCAGTACATAAAATTTGACTATGGTTGTACAATCTTCAACTGCAGAAAATTGATTCAGATAAAGCTTGGGTAATGCATTTTTTTAGAGACAGGATATTAATGTTATACTTATGAAAGGATGGTCTAAGGAAATTCCGTTTTCAACAGAACTCGTCTTGATAAAACCGTGACCTGAATGATTGTTTACCACTGGGTGAGTGAGTGCAAGCGAGCCTTAAGTTTTGTACGGCACTGCAAAAGGATTGCAGCCAAACAGCCTTACGTTTAACAGTGACAGATTCATTGGCATAAATGCTGCTGTAAATAACATGAAATTATAAATGAAAGCTCTACCTGGAGTTAAGGAGGGCTGAACATTTCCTCCGGCTGCCTAAGTACGCGATGTGTCTGATGGATGTTCGATGTGTTTTGTCCGCTCTCGTGTTTGATTGGCTACAAATATTAAATGAATGATGTCGTAATAGCGTACAGTAAAAACACACGTGTATTTGAATTCTGGAAAATTAGGTTCTTGTATTTTAAGTTAGTGGCGAAGCTGCCGTAGCTGCGATGGAGATTGTTCACCGCTCGACAAAAATTATTTCCATTTCAAAGTTACACTGTATACAAACGCTACTTGCTTTCCGTTCACCATGACCTCGATCGTGGCTTTGCGCTCACAATCGCAGCTTCGATAATAATAATAATAAAAAACTTGGAACCCGGGGTAGCCGGTAAACTGATTGAAAGGTTTTCTGTACAGATATAGCTTGAGTTTAAATTACCAAAGTTAACACTAAAATTGCAATTACAAAACCTACATTGGTCGCTCCGATTCATCAATATTTCTCTATTCCCACTCATTCCCACTTTTCCCTAGAGAACGCTGGTTGTATTTGTTTTGGTTTAAAGTTTACTTCCCCTGGGGAAGAGTGAAGATGTTATTGCTTAATTTATGACAGCCGATGACAGTGTGCCGGAAATCTCAGTTTGGAGGCATGAAAGGCCAAGTGAGGGGTTTGTCTCCAAGCTGTTCCTTCCCTCCTTTCTCCTCCCCCTGCCCCTGGCCATGGCCCTCTTTTACCCAGATATATTTCCAGGATTGAACGCTAATGATATTCAAATTCCTTATGATAAGCATCACAAAGGGTCCTCATTGGTAAATAGTCACCAAAACACAATCAATCATTACAATCCCAGCAATTCCCTCTGTAAATAATTCTGGATTGTTGCGAAACGGCGGCTTCATGGTAGGAAAACCGAACTCCTTAAGACCCTCGCTGAAAATGACAATAACTCAGCCATTGCTGACCACGTCAAAACCACTGGACCGTACCTTCAAGTGGGATCACTTTGATCTTTTGGCGAAGGGCAAAACAGACTACCGCTGCAAATTCAGAGACCTCTTTATTCAAGAACTTGAGCCAGCTTTTAATGTCAACGTCGGAAGTAAAAAGATGATTTTTAATTCATCTATTCTAGGTTTTGTAGTTAACTGTTAAGTATTTCCTTGATCAAGCATATTTTCATATCATTCTCCGTAGTCCAAACTGATTTATGAACCTTCATATATTCATTTTGTCATTCACCTTCTTATGGTATACTACGACCTGACACCATGTTCTAAAACAAAAAGGCCCAAACACCTTTGGCGCCCCTCCCTCTCTCAAGAGCTTAAGAACCTGGGATATGTAGATGATTGTAAGTTATATAAATACACTCGTAGCCTGTTTCAAGCTCTCGGTCAGTGGGGACGATAGAAAACATATAATCGATGAGCGAGGTCTGGTAGAGAAAAAGCACTCACTTTCCTCTCCCGGATCCCGCCCGTGGCTAGGCTCGATTTCCGCCGCTCTCTCGGGTCTGCTCTACCCTACCCGAGAAGAACGGCGCACCTGTTCGCCGGAAATATCAACTGATTGCAACCCATGTCTCTGTACATTTGCTGTTCTCTTTTTCTGTTTTGTTTTCTATTTTCTAGCCTATTTTGTTTCACATTATCGCTGCAGAAGAGGGCCGTATGCGTGGATAATGTGTTCCATGGAAGAGTTCGTCTTTTGGGTAGAGCAGCGCCGTTTAACGGTGACTTAGCAAACTGGTCATGCGTGCACTGAAGATCTGTCGAAGGTGAAATGCTGGTCTGCATGATTACCGCTGTTAAGCTGATGCCCTGAAATTTGCCTTGCTTCACCAGAGACCAGTTCGCTATCTTTATGAAAGGTAATACTTCTATTTTCCCGACTGTTTTGTCTCTTGAGCTCAATGTTTAGGTTAATCTGACTCTGTTATGTGATCTGCCGGAACACGAAAATATCCCACCTGTAGGCTGAAAAAGGAACACATCTTGGTCGTTGACAAACATTTCTAGCGTCTCTCGTTGTGAATTTTTAAACTTTCGATCTTAATTGTCTCTGAACTGACAAGATAAGTTATGCCCGACAAATATCTGTTGGCGGTTACCCAATTGGTTAAGACTAACAAAAGAATCCTCACGTATGCAGCCGTGCTTTCCGGGGACCTCCGCGGGCTCATTTCCCGAACAGCGGCTGGTAATCGAGCCTAGTCCGTGGCCCACCCCTTTTTTATCATCTCCATTGACAAAGGGTCTGGCACTCTTGCGACGGTTAACCCCAGGTTAAGGTCTGTGAATTTTTCATGCCAGTATTATTCGGAAAAATTTTTCACTCGAATTTATATCAAAAAGAGTGATTTAGGACAGGATTATTCAATTCACTAGCCGGCTTTCGAACAACCCTATCCGGCTAAGTTCTTAGATGGTCGAATATCTAATAAAAAAGATAAGTATTTTTTTTTCTTAATTTAAAATATAACCATTTCACATAAAAAACCGGTAATATGGATTTCCTTTGACTTCGTCCACCGTTGTTCTGTGCGACCTTGTATTGGCAGACATGGTTAGAACGGAGCTTTCAGGTCCATCGCTGTATGTCCATGTTAATGAGATATCATAAGTCATGACAGAAAGTAAATGTACAAAAACGTTCATTAAAATGTAACTGTTTACAAGACTAGTGTAGCAACTTGACTGATATGCAGACAAAGACCCATTTCCCACCTCAAAGTTTAGACAATAATGTCAATGAAATGCAGGGCTGATATACTACGTCAAAGACGTTTTGAGACACCAAACATGACGAGAAACGATAAAGCACGATCGCAACAGTGGACAGCTATTTCGCCCTTGTTGGGAGTCATCAGCAGTAGCGAAGATATGTAACGTCAGCCAAAGAGGCAAAAAGGCATAAATTTGAAGAGGGACCCATTCACTATCCGTAATTTAAACCAGCTTGATCAAAAATAAGACACAAACAGCAGTGATAAACATATTGAACTTGTTCATTTTGACTTGACGTTTCGTATGTACTCTACATACATTTTCAAAAGTAACCGTTGAAATTTAAAACAGCTATTTATATATAACAAAGCGGGTGAGGGGACTGGAACCTAGATTAAGCAAATACTTAACAGTAAAATATAAAATATATATAAAAAATAACAGATTAATAAAGCATCAGCCTTTCACTTCCGACGTTGACGTTGAAAGCTGGTTGAAGTTCTTGAATAAATAACGTCTCTTTTATCTTACAATGATAGTCTGTTTTGCCCTTCGCTAAAATATCAAAATGATCCCACTTGATGTTATGTCCAGTGGCCTTGACGTGGTCAGCAATGGCTGAAGCATTGTCATTTTTAGCGAGGGCCTTAAAATGTTCGGTTTTTCTATCGTGAAGCCGTCGTTTAGTTTTACCGATGTAAAAACCATTACAATCCCAGCAATTTGCTCTGTAAATAACTCTGGATTGTTGTGAACGATTAATACGGTCTTTGTAAGGAAAGAAAGATTTTATACATCGAGTGCTCTGAAAAACAATCTTAAGGTTAACACAAGAGTAGAATTTGTACACACAAGATTTCAGGCGTTTAGCGACTTGGTTGCTTTGCAAACCTAAGTAGGGAAGTAGGACAATGACATCTTTCTTGGGAACAGTAGACACAGGGTTGCTATGCTGGTGTTGTCTGTTTTTGTTCAAAACATCGTTGATATGATAGTTGATTATGCCTTGTGGGTAGCCGTTCTGAAGAAGGAGTTTTCGAAGATCATTGAGGGCAGATTGTAGCAAGGAGCCAGATGAACAAAGACGGTAGTAGCGATAAGTGAGGGAGCGGATGAGGTTTATTTTGTACTTTCGTGGAGTGAAGGAATCCCATTTCGTGTAGAGACCTGTGAAAGTTTTCTTTCGGTAGATTGATGTCATGAAAGTGTTGTTTTGATTACGTGTGACAAGAATGTCCAAAAACGGAATTGCATTGTTCTGTTCAAATTCAATGGTAAATTTAATATTGTTATGACAACTGTTCAAATAGTGCAAAAACTCATTTGCACTGTCTTTGTTGTGAAACATGGTGAACGTGTCGTCCACGTACCGATTCCAAAATAAAGGACTAACCTTGGCGTTCATCAACCACTTTTCCTCAAAATCACACATAAAAATGTTGGCTAAGACAGGGCCCAATGGCGAACCCATGGCAACACCATCAATTTGGTCGTAGTATTTCCCGTCAAAAAGAAAGTGGCTCTTCTTGGTGGCAAATTCCAATAGCTTGCGTAAAACAACCCTGGGCAAAGCCGGAGGATCAGCAAGAGAATATAATTTATCTAGACAAATGTTTAGTGTTTCCTCGAGTGGCACATTTGTAAATAGGGAGGAGACATCTAAAGAGCACATTATTCCATTCTTCAGAACGGCTACCCACAAGGCATAATCAGCTATCATATCAACGATGTTTTGAACAAAAACAGACAACACCAGCATAGCAACCCTGTGTCTACTGTTCCCAAGAAAGATGTCATTGTCCTACTTCCCTACTTAGGTTTGCAAAGCAACCAAGTCGCTAAACGCCTGAAATCTTGTGTGTACAAATTCTACTCTTGTGTTAACCTTAAGATTGTTTTTCAGAGCACTCGATGTATAAAATCTTTCTTTCCTTACAAAGACCGTATTAATCGTTCACAACAATCCAGAGTTATTTACAGAGCAAATTGCTGGGATTGTAATGGTTTTTACATCGGTAAAACTAAACGACGGCTTCACGATAGAAAAACCGAACATTTTAAGGCCCTCGCTAAAAATGACAATGCTTCAGCCATTGCTGACCACGTCAAGGCCACTGGACATAACATCAAGTGGGATCATTTTGATATTTTAGCGAAGGGCAAAACAGACTATCATTGTAAAATAAAAGAGACGTTATTTATTCAAGAACTTCAACCAGCTTTCAACGTCAACGTCGGAAGTGAAAGGCTGATGCTTTATTAATCTGTTATTTTTCTATATATATTTTATATTTTACTGTTAAGTATTTGCTTAATCTAGGTTCCAGTCCCCTCACCGCTTTGTTATATATAAATAGCTGTTTTAAATTTCAACGGTTACTTTTGAAAATGTATGTAGAGTACATACGAAACGTCAAGTCAAAATGAACAAGTTCAATATGTTTATCACTGCTGTTTGTGTCTTATTTTTGATCAAATTACGATGGCCTAAGAACAAAAGTATTAAACCAGCTCACGCGTTGTCACAGCACGTGTTTTGGGGCGCAAGGAGACAAGGTGTCACGTTTAGTCGTTCAAAACGCAAAACATAAATATGGCTAGACAAGGCCAGCCTAAACATTTGAACGCATGGGCCACTATATTGCTGATTAGATCTCTTGCAGATCCTGCGTTGGCAGTTTCTTGTTTCTCAAAGCCTTTAAACTTCGCTCCCAGGGCCATCGGTGAAGATCTTGACAGTGCACGTGCGTGTGTTAATAACACGTGTATGGGTAGGGAATCATAAACACGAGATATTACCCAGGACACGTTTTCCTGAAGATAATTAAACGACTTGTTATGTTGACTTGTTGTCTACAGCAATGGTGTGGCAACACCCCGACAGGTATGCCAACTACGACGGCCTCGACGTTCATAAGAAATGACATTGTAAACATATTGAATTAAGCCTGGGTTTCAATGCAAAGTTCGTTCCCAAGGTCCCACCTAACAATAAAAGGACGAGTCATTTGGAAAGAGCTTGACAGCGCAAGTGCGGGCGTCAGTGTTTGTGTAGCCAGCATACATATGTAAGGATGGGGAACGTAAATTGTGAAAATACGAGATGGTGCCCCAGTACACGTTTTCTAGTAGAGAAAGGTTGACGTGTCGCGGTTTACTCGTTTTCACTCAGGGCTAATGCAGGGCCGGGTTGTTCAAAAGACGATTAACGCTAACCCTGGATTAAAATTTAACTGAAGTATTGATTTTTCTTGTATAAAAATGTTCTTCACTGCTTATGTTTTTTGTAGTTTGTGATCATTCAAACTCAAAACAAAAGGATAAACAATGTAAGCAGAAAACCTCACCGAAAAGTTACAAAACAGAAATTTAAATCCTCGCTAACAATGGGTTAGCTTAATCGGGGCTTTGAACAACCCAGCCCAGTAGATGAAAAGATAAGGGCCTGTCTGGCGAAATTTCAGAGTTCTTCAATGATCTATACGTGTGATTCTACAATCTTGGACAAAATAAATGGAACATCTGGACCACCCGTTCCCTCATTCAATGATGCCAAAACGTCGCGTTCTTTGCCCTTTCGCGCCTTCATGATTGCTTTGGGGAAGATAGGGGATAATTGTTCCATTTTATACTGTCCATGACTGTAGTAGCCCTTACGTTTGTGGATGAAGTCGCATTGTGTGACCATTTTAATCAAAGCTTTTGAATAGAACTTGTTTATGATATCACAAAACTAGTTCTAACGTTTAGATGTTGGATGTAGTTCCCATGTGACAACATTCAAACGAGAGAGAGTGCCGATTTTCTGTTATTTGTCGTTTTCAGTTTTCCAATTTTTTTATTTTCAAATGCAGAGTATACAGTTGGATGGTTGCTAATGTTTCAGTTTAAGGAAATAAATATTTTGGAATTAGATTATATCAACAGTCGATTACTTTTAGCTTGGCGAAAGACAATGTGCACTTGAAAGCAATTAAGCAATTGTTGCTGCGAAGCCACCACGTGACCAGCCTGAGTTGCCTACTTTGGCTAGCAAAATGGTGCAAAATTCACAAAGTTTATATAATTCACATTCAATGCTGTTATCGTTATTCACGAATACATTTATTCACATTCAACAACTGAATTTACGCTTAAGAAATATCATCATTTATTCACATTAGACGGTGTATTTCTTATTTACGATTATATGTACTCACATTTACGAGATGTCTTCATTCACATTCAACACGTTATATTTGTTCACGTTCACGATCAAATATTCATTCAACATTTTCTGCGCACCACCTTTGCGCATCACTAGGTCCTAGCTCCCGCTCTATAATTCGTGAACACGATATGGCGGATGAATGGTAGCCCAAAGACCAATGACCCGAAACAGAAGTGTTACATTGGCAGAATCTTTTTTTCTCCAGCCATCGAACCTCTACAAGATTGCAAACAGTAATGGAACACTGCAGAAGTAGGAGTGAGAGAGAAGCTAGAGTATCTTATAATTTCTAGTTCTCCATCGAGTACTGCTGAGTCAGTATTGCCAATAGCCCAGTACCACATCAAGTACTAGGAAGCAGTATATGTGTTGTACATGGACAATGGATACCAAACGACTCGTCAAACTGAACAAACCTTAATTGCAGTGTGTTCTGTGACCAACACAGAGGCCTTCCGAACTGGAAGAGTAGGGTGACCTTGGTATATCGGGGAACGTCTTGGGCGCAGCAGTGAGAGCGCTCCCCTCCCACCAATGTAGCCGGGGTTCTATTCCGGTGTAATTGGTTTGTATTGAGTGTTGCTTGTTCTTACTATGCTCCGAGGGTTTTTCTCCATGTTCTCCGGTTTTCCTTCCGCTCCAGAAAACCACCATCCTTAAATGCTAGAGGAACAGCTTGAAAACCAGCTTAGGCTGATGTGGCTTCCACACTAAATATTCGCGGTCAAGAAAAAAGTCAGTTCAAATTCTTGTTCCTGAATCTACGTCACAACTCTGTGCATGTCAAAGCTGTGATCAGCGGCACTGGTCAGTGGATCGCAAAAAAGTAGGATTTTCAGGTTTTTAAAAATTGATTAAAAAAAATCGCTTTTTATCCAAATCGAATTTTTTTCGCAGAAGTTCTTTGCATGAAATATAGGATCATATGGGAAAATTAAAAAAAAAATTGATGATATGGGCACTCTAATTTACTAAGCCTAGGCTACAATTATCTGTATTAAAAGTTGTGGAGCAGGCCGAAGCCACACATTGAGAGCGATGCTTCATAGCTCGCTTGGTAGAGCCTCGCAGTCGTGTCGAGGAGGTCACCATTTCGAATCCCGTTGAAGCCCTGCTTTTATTTTTATTTTTATTATTTTTTTTCAGGCTTCCGTTCTTTCCAATTGCTTAAAATTGCAAAATTTACTGCGATGATCAAACTTTACTTTCATCTACAACCATAAGTCAAATATGAATTATTTCATTAATATCATGGGTGACAACTTAATCTTTAATTTTGGCGCGAAATTTCAGCGTTAGTTCATAATTTCACATGCGAAATTACAAAATTGCCATGGCAACATCTCTTGTATGTAGATCAGTGCCAAGTTGGCGACCATGAAGATGGTGACCTTGTTTGTAGAAGTTACGAATAAAAAGAGGCAGCAAAAAACTTAATACCTGAAAGAGCACAATTAACTGGGTAAAAGTTTCTGAGAAGTGGTGTGAAGAAAATAGACTTGAGAAAAACATTTGGATAAAGTAATCCAGCGGTTGTACGCCTACGTTGATGGCAAAGAAATCCACTTCAACCAGACAACCAGTCGAGTTCTCCTTCATCCGCTAATCCAGTCCACTGCAGCGGTGAGTAAAGGCCAAGTATCCATAATTTTTGGACAGCTTTAGTCAGTGGTGATAAACCAGGGATACGCCATACAGGCTAACGCTTCATGCACAAGCCGTGATATAGAATTTGTCCGTAACAACGTTCCTTGCTGTAATAGCCGCGAGCTATATAAGGAGGCGAAAGAACTTCTTGTCCTTTATTATTTAACCAACATGGCGGGGAGTCTTAGGAAAGATCGCAAGGCACGACGGCTGACATGATGCTTACGTCATCGGAAGAACATTGAATTACGTATCATCACATCCCCCTCCTCCTGATGAGGTGAGTTATAACAGCAAACAAAATAACTAAACTGAACAAAGGAACATAACTACAAGTCAACAACAAAAGTTCCTTTGTTAGCAGATCAGCATTGTTCAACAAAGAGCAAGTTATATGTCCAGTCTTTCCGGGGGCTTGCTAATCCTGCCACTCCGAGCTACATAACGGCCTGGGAGTGCGGCAGCTTGATTCTCAAAGGAAACTGAAATCGCAACAATTGGGTTGGTGCTAGCTTGTACCACAGTTTGCTCATCTGCATTTGGTTTGAGTTCTATGTTGCTCTGAGAGACAAGACGTATATGGGTTATAGTGCGCCTCAGCTCTCTTCCAGTTGGGGTTGACACAGTATATGACCGGGGGACTCCTGCAAGCTTTTCCCTCACTTCGGCTGGTTTCCATTTCAGTGTCGATTGATCCTGGATGCTTACTCTTTGTCCTGGTGTCAGTGTAGGGAGTTGCCTCGCGGACCTGTCATGGTAGAATTTTTACATCTCCTTTCTCTCCTCTAGTCTGGGGGCCGTTGTCCTGGATTGCTCGACCAAGAAGTAGTTCAGCTTCTGATGGCAGCTTGTGTTCAATGGGTGTGGTTCTAAGGCACAGGAGGGCCATGTCAGTGTCGCTGTTGGTGGTTTTCTCTTTGAGAAGAGCAGCTTTAACTGATTTCACTTGGCTCTCAATAAAACCATTGCTACGTGGATAGTGTGGGGAGCTTGTCACATGCTGGAAACTCAGTTCTCTTGCAAAATCTTGGAATGCTTGACCGCTGTAGTGGGGCCCATTATCAGATCTTACTACCTTGGGAATGCCCTGCTCACTGAAAATCTTTCTCAGCATTTTGATTACTGTGTGGCTGTTATTTTGTCCCCTTGGTATCTGCCTGACAAATGGATACTTCGAGTATTAATCAGCAACTACTAGGTACTCTGAACCCTCTAAGGTAAAGAGGTCTGTACCAATAGTGTGCCATGCCCTTGGCGGCACCTCTGTGAGGATCAGGGACTCTTTTTGCTGGCTTGGGTGCAGCTCCTGGCCAGTGTTACATGTCCTGGTTATTTCATCTATGTCTTTGTTTAGCCCTCTCCAGTATACAGAGGTTCTTGCCCTGAGCTTTGTCTTCTCAATTCCTTGGTGTGCTGCATGGAGCTTTGTCAAGATTTCCTTCTGTAGCACAGTGGGGATAATGATGCAGTGACTCTTCATGGCTATCCCATCTTCTACAGCGAGCTCATCACGAAAGGGCCAATAAGGTTTTTTAAGGGCACTGGGACTTGCTGGATGGTCGGCGGCCAACCAGAGTGGATCGTTTCCTTCAGTGCATTGAGCTCTGGGTCTGACGCGGTTTGTTCTCTAATTCTCTGCAAAATGCTCTCACTGAATTGAGGTTGGATAACGTGCACTTGAACATTCACCCCAGGGTTGGCTTCTGTTTCTTCTGGTGATAACCTGGAGAGCACATCTGCGATCTCGATGCTCTTGCCTGGTTGGCAGCGGATGACAAGATCATATGGTTGTAGTCTCAATAGCATCCTCTGAAGACGCGGGGTGCAGCTGTCAAGTGTTTTAGGTGAATGCTCTCGAGGGGCTTGTGGTCAGTGTTGACTGTGAAACTGTGACAAAACAGGTAAGTGTGAAACTTCTCACACATGTGCACCACAGTAAGCAGTTCTCGTTCAATGTTTGCATACCTTGTTTCAACATCAGTGAGTGCTTTGCTCGCGAAAGCAACGGGCTTGTTATCCTGTAAGAGTATGGCGCCCAGGCCTTTCAGTGAACCGTCAACTTGTAAGGTGATCTCCTTCTTTGGATCAAGTTAGGTTAGAGTGACTTCACTACTGATGGAGTCCATGATCTTGTTATAGGCTTCTTGGTGTGCTGGGCTCCAGTCAAATTGGTGGCTTTCCTTTAGGAGCTCTCGAAGTGGGGCTGTTAGTGTGCTTAAATTTGGGATGAAGGGACCCATGTAATTTGCCAAACCTAAGAAGGTCTGCAGTTCTTGGTGGCTGGTTGGAGCTGACATTTGTTTCAGCGCTTAGATTTTATTTGGATCTGGCTGGATCCCATCTTGGTCAAGACAACGCCATAAAATCTGATTTTCTCCTGCTTTACAAAGCATTTGTCAGGGTTTAGTTTCAAGCCTGTATCTTGGCATCGTCTTAGCATACCATGCATGTTTCGGTCATGCTCTTCACCAGTTTTTCCAAAAACTACGATGTCGTCTGCAATTCCTCCCGCGCCTTCGCACCCCTCGAATGTTTGGTCAATTTTGGTCTGAAAGATGACTTGTGACATTTTCAGCCCAAAGGGCATGCGGTTGAATCTGTATCTACCGAAAGGGGAGTTGAATGTGGTAAGGTTACTCGACTCCTTGTCGAGAACAAGATTCCAGTACCCGCACTTAGCATCAACAATGGAGAAAACTGTAGCTCCAGTCAATTTGGGTAGGATCTGTTCTAAAGTGGGGGTAACATGGTGTTCTCTCTGGATTGCTGCGTTGAGATCTTTGGGGTCTAAGCAGAGTCTCAACCTCCCATTTTGTTTCCGTCGGTAGACAACACTGTTAACCCAGGGTACTCCCCTTGGAACTTACCGATGCCATTAAAACACTCAGGGTATTGTTTAATCAGATCTAGCTTGTCTCTTATCGGGTGGTTTCCTTGGCTTGTTCAAGAGTCATGTCCTTTAGGCATCCATGACTGCTGGTGTGGGGATGTTGTGCCTGTATAGCACAATTAAACTTTAGCAGATTCAGGTCAGTGGAGGTTGGCAGGCCAATGATTGCAGGACCTGGGATGTCAGTGACGTAAAAGGGTGCCAGGGGTGCTCTCTTTCCCGTAAGTGCAGGGTATGGTGACTATGCCATGGTGTTTAATTTGCGAGCCTCCATAGGCAGTGAGCACAACATTCCAGGACAGTAGTGCATTGGGTTTGAGTTTACCATTGTCGTCTATTTGATTTGGGAACATCTCACAGTAAAGTCTCATGAGTAGTATGCTGCCCTGGGCCCCAGTGTCAAGTTTGGCTCTCAGGGTGGTCTTCCTGTTATTTCTCTGCGCTAGGTTTACTTGAATGGATACAAATACTACATCTCGACTAGACTCAGCTGACCCCTGTGTTAAATTTGCTATGTTCTTCTTAACGTTCTCGGTTTTCGATAGAATTTTTGAAACCAGTAAAAAACTTTACGCGTTTGTGAGCGTATTAATTTGTCACTCACGATATTAAAAGGTAATCAAATGGTTTCCTCATGAAATTAGGAAATAATTTCAGTCGTCACCATTTGATTTCATATACATATACTTCACATGATTTTTAATTCCTCTAGATATTTTTTCCATGCTGTCTGAAAAGTTAAATAATTTATGGAACTTTCCAACAAAGAAATAAAGAATACTAGGTCACCGAATTAGTTTTTCAGATAATTTAGAAAAACTGAAACTTAGAGGACGTTTTGTGGGCCTTATAAGTTGCAATGGTAACTAATATGACGTCACAAGTACCCTTAAAGTATAGCTTAACAATAGAGTTACAAGGAGACATAGAGTTTTCTTACACCATTAAATATACTTGTTTGTAATCTTTCATCGTTTCACAAGCACTTCAGCAAAGAAAAAAACCCTTTCAAGCCCCCTTAATCGCTTCTAGGTGATATACTTCTGATAAAATTGATTGCATCGACTTGGTTACTCCTCGCTTTGAGTGTTGTGTTGTATTGTTCACGGACCTCTAGGAAGGATAGTGAGGTTTGCCTTAACCTTAGATATTCGACAAAACAACTTGTCAAGTAGGTTTCTAAGACCTTGACGATAGTGTCCACTGAGGATAAAACAGATACTAACTTCTTACTAACTGGGCACGAGGGCCGTACTGGGGAATATTGGCCCAAAGTCGTGGCAGTACGGACCGAGCGCAGCGAGGTCCGTACAAAAACGACCGAGGGCCAATATTCCCCAGTATGGCTCGAGCTAGCTAGGTTAGTAA
This sequence comes from Platygyra sinensis, assembly GCA_019787425.1. Classification (NCBI taxonomy): domain Eukaryota; kingdom Metazoa; phylum Cnidaria; class Anthozoa; order Scleractinia; family Merulinidae; genus Platygyra; species Platygyra sinensis. The sequence continues at coordinate 131,396 of JAHPZR010002212.1, forward strand.
GTAGTTTATTATATGGCACTAGTGCTTGGTTGGTTTAAGTTAAAACGCACTTCAGGTCACTTGAATTCAAATGGCTTCCTCCGTGTGTTTTTGATGACGTGAGTAACTCAAAAAGAACAAGCTTCCACGAGTTTGAAAACAAATTCAATGAACCTAAATCATGTTGAGTATAAACAAGGCTTCAAGAACGATTGGTAACGGAATTTGTCAACAGCTGCAGTTTGTTGAAATTCGGAAAATGGTTTCTGTTGATCCTACATGGAATATTGTAACTTGCGCATCACAAAATATGGATGAAGAAATGTCGAAGTTGGTTGCTGTGAAATCATTCAAACATATACACAGCTAATGAAGCGGCAGTGTTAGAGTCGATCCTCCGTCTCTCTCGATAACAGTTTGACGCTTCTTTTCATTCTGGACAATTCTGCGCTGAAAATTGGAAATTGTTGAGGCTTGTACTCTTGTCCGTGTTTCCTGCATTTGTTCATAAAGAATATTTCAGTGGACAAGAAGTGGTCAAGCTCTTTTGCAGGTAGGGTTTTAACTCTCTCATTTGTCATACCGTTACCTAACAATTAGTGGAGAAGAGTTTTCAGATCAGTAGCCATCTGCTTATTTGTGTTTGCACATTTTTGCTTCTTTATAAAATCGTCAATGGCCTCCTGACTTTTGCTGATGCCAGATTCAGTCTCTACATTAGATGTTTCCATCTAGCTCTGTAAAGTATCAATCTTTAAGGTAATTTATCTGCGAAGAATGAGAGTATTTACACGTTTTCTTTTCGTAGTTTTCGCGGCTAATTTTGAATTTGCCGGCTTTCGGAAACAGAGAAAATACACAGCTTATGACCGTTTCCATGAAAACGGTCCGTATGGCGAAATCCCGACCAAGAAAGAACAATCAGAACGCTCGGATTTTCCTCAAGCCTATCTTGCCATATAATAAAAGGGTTTATGGTACAATTTCCCACGGCAATAAACTGGCCAACTAGCCAATATCGCACGATGCCACAAGCAGGCGAAGTAGTGCTGTCCCACACGAAGGTCTACAGAAAAGTTACGTTAAAACACTCATAGGCATCCAACATATTACAAACACTGAAACAATAGCAATGGCCATCTTTAACACCGTTTCTTTGCCTTTTTGCCCGTAGGTTTTCAGTGCTAACTGATTGCTCGCCTGGACCTTTTGTGTCTTGAGCTTAAAAAGAATGATTGAGTAAAGAATGGTCATCAATGCAAATGGGATGTATAATTCGATTATAGACAGCGCTATAATGTAAACTTGAAATATATAATACGAAGACTCGCCAAATACTTTCTTCCAACAAACCTCACATGCCAGCTTTTCTGGATACTCAACAAATTTATAGACAACGTAATGTGGGAACTGGGTAGTTATCGCGAAGATCCAAGTAGCAAAAATTAACAAAGAACACAATTTTGGACCAATTAGTGGTGAACGGAGGGGAAATACCACAGCTCTAAATCGATACACTGCTATCAGAACCAGGCTCTGGATAGACACAGCAACTGAGACAACTGTTGCGAAGGAAACCATTTTACATAAGGTGTGGCCAAGAATACCACGTATCAGCCAGGAGCCGGCGTTAAACCCTGTTAGTTCCCATGTAAAGGAGAAAACCGAAAAGAGCAGATCAGATATAGCCATGTTCACGATGAAAGCGTTAGTAGTCTTTCTCATGGTTTTCGTCTTGTACATACATAAAACTTCCACTAAAATTGTAAGAAAACAGGTTAAAGATATTGGACGTAGTTACCGACTGCTGCTAAACAAGGACATGTGATGAAATAGATTGTTTTGCATTTATATAGTTTTACGCCGCTTTATTTATTTTCCACCGAGACAGTGTTGTTGACGTTGGAGTAGGAAATTGCCACGAATGTTATAACTGTTGAGAGAAATTCTGTTGCAGAGTCAACAGGAAAAATAATACTTCACACTGTAACGGAAGAATAATCAGAGATTTCATATGCGGTCTAAAAGAACAACATGAAAAGCAATCAATTTTACTATTGGAAAGCTTTTACAACATGAGTACCGCCGCCATTGTTAGATTTAAATTTCGAGAGTGCTTTCCAGCGAGTTTGCGTATATGTTATTTTTTTTTTCAATATTCCGGCTCCATGCTCTCAAAGATGACAGAGCAACACTGAGACGCGAAAAAATCAAAGAGAAAGAAAGGTCATGTGACTAAAAGGAAGGCGCCCTGTTATCACTTACTAATTCAACTTCTCGCTTCATTACTCTAAAAGGAATTATAATCCATGAAATATCTTCGTTCTTGGGGATTGGTCTAAACACGCCATGTGGCTGAATATTCCCGGCTAAAACTGAGGAATATCCGAGTAGAGCTCCCTGATTTCGAAAATTGCGCGTGTTTCGAAAACATTTGAACGATAATATCGCTCGCAGTTTTCATCGAGCTACGCTCTCGGAAAACTGTTCCCTTCTTAGAACAGATAATCCGCGGAAAAATATCCGAGCATTTTATCGCTCCAAACGGGGGCTGTTATTTAGACAGAGATCACACTCATTTGTTTTAAAATTAATTTCCTGAAATTGAAGGACTTAAATACATATCAAGCTATGTTAGTTCATTTTCCTTAACTTTGATGAACAATAAGATGGTATTAGAATATCGCTTAACTATTCGCCTTGGTGTCTGTCAGCTAACTTACTTGGATCATGCTCGGTTCAAATGGCATTATTTGTTGAACATTACTTAAAAACGTTTCCCAACGACGGAATTTTGCTTGTAAAAGATTTTCAAGGATGTTGGCTGAGTCCATGGTGTCTAATTAGACATGCCCATTTTGACACTTATTGTAGTAACTTCCGGCGTGAAAGTGATTGACGGGAGCTTTTGAAAAGTAGCTAGTCATGAAGTAGAGTTTTCTATCCAATAAATCTCACAAGGACTTGAGACAAAAAGAGTAATTCTGTACTTAATAGGAATGTGTATACGTGCCGTGTATACAGTCTGGAACTCATTTCAGTGGTATTACTCCTCCCAGTACTGAGACCGTGACACCCACGAACTTTTTTGCGGCAACGTTTTTGATGCCGCGAGTTCGTTTTGAAACCAGCCACGTGGCACATTGAAATGCACCACGTTAGGGCATTTTCCCTGTGTGTTGTATCATGACCTTTTCGTACTATGTGATGTTCATTCACAACATGTTTACCTTCAAGAGGAAAACTCATCGTGGTTTTTGTCTGCTATAGAACTGTAAGCATGGCCGTTGTTAATCAGCTGAAGCTGTCTTATTATAATAGATAAAATATGATCAGGACAAATTCGGAGTGGCTTTTTAGACGTAAACGCCCGGTAAGCTTTCCTCTTGAAAATATAAATGTTGTAAATGAACATCACGTAGTACGAAAAAGTCACGACGCCACACAGAAAAGAAGAACGTCCTCACGTGGTGCATTTCAAAGCATCGCGTGACAGGTGTGAAATAAACTCGAGGCATCAAGAACGTTACTCTAAAGGCGGCAAAAAAATTCGTGGGTGTCGCAGTCTACTGGGAAGAGTGATATCCTTATGCTTGGGTTATAATTGCTTTTTTTTATTATTCCTAACCCTGGTAATCCAATTTTTTAGGTCTTGCAGTTAATGGGTATTTCACAGTACCGATAACTCTGGAATAAGTGATAAGTGGTAAAGTTCAACCTGGTCGACTGGGATGAAATTTAAGAATCAAAATCAAAATGCATGCGTGCGTGCGTGCGGGCGTGCGTTCGTTCGTTCGTTCGTTCGTTCGTTCGTTCGTTCGTTCGTTCGTTCGTTCTTTCTTTCGTTGTCCACTCAGGGAGCTTAAGCAGCCACGACGACGACAGGGTGGACGACGACCGGACGTAACGTGTAGGTCAGTGCGCAAGAGCGACGTAAGAGTTTCGTCGTCGTCCTCTCGTCGACGACGTCAAAAGGAGTAGTTTCACGTCGTCGTAAACTTACCTGAACTTGAATTTTATCAAACTGCCGGAAAGGAACGAATTTACTATCGTTTGTCATAGCTTTCAACTGATTGGAGATTTTATTCTTTTGTGTGGTTCTTATGCAATCCTCTGTTAGATTTGTTGACTACAAAATCGACTTAAGCAGTTTTCTTTCCTCATACAGAAGCGACAGCTATCAAAACAAGTCAGGCGGAAAAAGACACCACGCAAGCAAGCACTCGCCTGCGGCAAGTGTTTTCTTCATTTTACTAATGCTCTCAAATGCCCGTCATGTTTTATAACAGTGTAATACACGGCTTAGGCTTCTTTATTTAAGAAGTATTACACGGAAACGTGATTATGGTTATATGAAATCTGACCCACATACTTAAAGGACCCTAGTCAGCCTCCACCATTTTCGATGACATCGGAATTATTGATATAGCATTGTGAAGCAAATTCTTACTGTTTTACTGAAAGCTGTGTTCCTGAAGGTATGTATAATTGTCTTGAGTAGTTTCAAAGTGATATTTCTTCATTCGACAGGCTCCGAATAAAATATAATAGCCAAATTCTCGCATGTAAACAAAAACAAAGGTGTGGCTTAACCCTTTAGTGCCCAAGGGGCCTCCTTTTGACGAGTAAAATCGTCTGGCGTTAGACAGAGTAAAATCTATAAGTCACTATTGGACATTAAAGGGTTAACGTCGTCGTCTCTTTCGCCATAGTTGGCATGATGTGTAAATCCCTCAACGGGTTAGCCCCACTGTACTCGCATGAATTATTCAGTGAGCGACACACAGACTATGACTTGCGTGATTCTTTCCGCAAGTTAAACTTACCAAAGCCGCATACTGACTATTTGAAACATAGCTTTGGCTACGGCGCTCAATCCATGGGGATGTGTTTCATATGAAAGTATTCCTTTTTTTCCTTCTTTCGTTGTGGTTTAAGGTTTCTATTTTGTTCTATTTTTGGTTGATGCAATGAGTTGCAGGCAAAACAAAACAAAATCAACAACTTCTAATTAATTAAAATCATCCTGGACTGAAATATCGTGATCATTTGAATATTGAGGTATTATGTTTTTTCACTAAGAGAAAGAAACTTTAGCGCAGGCCTTCATTTTCATGTTTGACTAAGATCGATAGAAATTAAAGTCGCCACGAACTTGCACTCTCTCCGATCTTTGCATATATAAATCTGATGTAAAAAGCCCCGGCATTAGTAAAAAAGGAAGTCGACATCTTTTCTTGCCATCACCATGTTTTATTTCTTCTACAGTACACTAATTCTCTCGAAACAAACCGTATCGATGCTACTCTATTGAGCCGTTAAAAGCTTTTTTGACAGGGCGGCATCATATAAAGTTCTTGTCACTGAACTAGGATGTATCCATGGCCTTGATGTTTTTGTCCCCATTATCACCACCATGCATTGCCACGTTTCCACAAGTGTTCCTATACCGAATCCGATTCTCGAGTCACAGGTGGTGCACACGTTCTCGTCGTTACTAAGAATGCCAATTCTCGCCCTAAGATAACTGTTGCACACTGCATTGAACCCTTCCTTGTTACAGTTGTATTGCAAAGAGGCCTGTGAGCCCATCAGCGTCTTCCATGTGCTACGTCGCAGAGACGGGGTGCGGTATTGCCCGTCAGTTATGAGTGAGTACAAAGAGTTGGCCTGCTTGTTGATGACAATGAAGTTGCTCTGTTGGCCGATCTCCATACCGAGGCAGATTTTGGAAAGGGACGTGCTCCAGCAGGTCCATAATTTGGTCTCTTGTAAGTCAAACCCAGTCTTGCCTCCTTCAAGATCATAACCATTTCTGTCACCCCAGAAATGAAAACCTTGATGGAAAGTGTCCTGAAATTAAGAAGAAAATAAAAGTAGCTTTAATTTCGATGAAATACCACAATACTTACAATATAATTGATTTATACGTTGTTGCCGTCAATCTTCATGGCAAGCGTCCATCCTCCATCTCCACATCCAAAGTTTCCCATGAAAGAGTAAACAGGAATCCTTTGTGAACCAATATCAGAGGAAACACTTGGCTTTTTCGCGACCTGCTGGCGGAGGAGGAAAAAGATAATTTATCTCGGTCGCCATGATCCATAATCGGAAACGGAAAAAGTGCTGGGATCCGCGCACACCTATCATATGGGACAATTTTGCTATATATAGAACAAATTGCGTCATACTGACGACATATTTCTGCGCGGATCCACGCACATGTCGTGGATTCTCGCGTGGACGTTTTCACATTGTGCGATCAAATTTTGAGAGTTGCAAGATTCTCCGCCAGTTACAGATTTTTTTACAGGATGGTAGGAAATAACTCAGGAAATGAGCACCAAGGCTACTCTGAGCAAATGGAAAAAGTTAGTTTTTCTGGGTCGAAAACTTCTTCGATTTCGCGCTGTGAATGAATGATATTTGTTCGGGCTAGTTGTACGCGTAAGCTTTTGCATTTGTTCTGTAAAGGAAATTTATGTGAGAAAACTCCTTACTCTGGTATCGAGTTAATTTGTGAGTTGCCCAAAAAACGCTTAATAAATAAAACCTGTATTTGATAGTTTCTTATTGTTTCTGCATGTTTAGCGAGTTTGCAAAGTTTTTTAAAAGAAATGTCTGGTAAGTGCAAGGAGCTCATTTGAATAGTGCAACGCTACACTTTCAAGTCCGAGTCGCTGTTTTCAATCATTAACAAATATTCAGTGACAAAATTTCGTTGATTTTCGTGCTGAGATGGTGCAACAATTTTTACCAACGCCAAAATGCTACTAACATCATGTGAGAAATTTAAACATAGTGAAATTTTACACTGCGAAAATAAAATAGACAATTAGTTTTGATAACTCGATCAACAAAATCAAAATCATTATTCGGGTTTATAAGGATAGCGTCATCTTAACTTTGGTGGTTAATTCTGCTGTAGCTAAGCTTTTAACATGTTCTCAAACAATTGTCACGCTTAAGAGATATTGAAAACTAGAGACATTATGTGAGTTCTCTATACGTCTTTACACGAAAGTGCGAAAGTCTAAATTGTCATATTTACTGACTGTACAAAACACGCATCAGCGGACACTCTTATTCATGGACAACAGACAATTTATTAGTTTTCTACACAAACAAAACTCATCAGCATCTACAGACATAAACTTATTGGGCCTTGATGAAACATCAAGCATTGCTCACTAACTAAAACTTGCAAACAATGCTACTGTGTATCAGTGCTTATCAATTCGAAGTCAGTGAAAGCTTTCCTTGGAAAGGTTAAAAGCAAATCGTTATTTTTTACAATTCATGGACGGATCTCAACCTTATTTGCATTCATTGGAACATTCTCTTGTCCTGGGAAGGACAAAACACTGCGTCCATGACAAAAATCGATCATTGATTTCTGGCCGCGACATTTATATTCTCACTACCCACATAGAGAAGCTTCTCAGTGCCTCCCAAGTACATAAGTGTCTTAAGCCTTATTAGAACTGATGGTGAAATTAAATAACATGCCTAAAAGATCAAAACTGTTAGCTTACTCGTTGCCATACAGTTCCTTTGAAGAAGAGGCTGTAACTGAAGAAAATTTAACTCATGTAAAGCACTCGTTAAAAGAAGGGAACAAAGAAATAATACAGTGAAGAGCCAATGAGATCTATTAGTCCAAGTTTACCTGGCGAGGGCTGCAGCGACATTGAGATGTTTTCAACCAGAGAGTAGAAATTTTCGATCTTGGCAAAATCTAATTATTTAGACCGACTTGTGAATTTCCACCATTGTGGTTACGGCTGTTAATCCGAAAGCATCAGCGCATGCGTAATTGTAAAGAGCGCCCTCAACGAAATTTATCAACCAATATTTTGCCAGTAAAATTTCGAAACACAATTCATATAAATTCGTTATATGAAAATTTTTCGTTTACAATCAAGAGCTCAATGATGGTTTTTACGCAACGACTGGGGCAAAGATCATCTGGTTCCGGTTGTTCGCATTCTCGTCCCCAGAGCCAACGATCCTTCTGGCCTGCGGCAGGTATCGAGAGCTCTGGGAGCAACCATTTCAGGCAAGCGCCGTAGATGCAGACTGCGTGAAACCGGATGGGCAGAATTCGGTTATTTCCTTTGTTATTTCAAAATGGTTGCTTCCAGAGCTCTCGTTTTCCGACCGCTGGTAAAGGGGAACGAGGCTCTGGGAACGAGATTGGGTTGTTCGAAAAGTAGATAACGCTATCCACCGGATAAATCACTATCCAGCGGATAGCGTGATTTGCGTTGTCAGCACTTATCCGCTGGTTAATGATTTATCCGCTGGATAGCGTTATCCAGCCTTTGAACAACCGGGGCCTGGTCAGTGTTTTCCCTCAAAATCTCACTTTAATAGCATCGTGCACAGTTCCTAAAAAAATAGATTACATCACCAGAGACCCCCCACATGACTCCGACAAGACTTCCGGTCGGTAGAAAATTTTGTATGTGCGCGTTGTCTTCTAGACCAGAAAATCAGGCAAAAAGGGAAAGATTGGTGGTCTAAGTTTTTGATTAGCTTAGATCAAGAGAAAATGATCCATCAATTTCTCTTGCTTAGATTATGTTAGAAAACAAACATTGCTGCCTTGGGTAGTGGAAAACGG
>JAHPZR010002212.1:152500-157500 GCA_019787425.1 Platygyra sinensis
ATCGTCCTGATAAGCTCCTTTAGTACATTCTCCCGCAGATCGACGGAACGCTAGGAGAAAATGAAAGTAGAAAGTTTTCATTTACCGTTTTTATGACAACTGAATCCTGTACTACTACTACTACTAGCCTAATGACTACTAGGAACTTGAGGACTATGTGCCACAATGTTAAAAACAACAACAACGAACACTTGCCGGTTGATCTCTGAGAGGTGAGTTCGTCAAGTGCACCTGAATGAACACGACAGGCTTGCATGGAACCATGTTTTGCGATGAATGGTCTTTACTTCTGTTTCGTGCTTGATGGATGCTTGTATTTTAGTATCAGCGCTTATGTAGCACTTAAAATGAACGTCCGGATCCGTTGATGCCACGAATGTTACACTAGCCTTTGTCACAATGTCACACAAGTTGTAACGTGACCAATTACCAGCTATGGAGGTATCCTGTGCCCTGGCCCTGCGCGCGCCGATCAATAGATTTTAACCGCAGAAATCCTCGTGCTTTTTTAATGCGTCTGTCCTGTTATTGACAATGAATTTCGTCATAACATTGTCAAAGTAGTCTGCGGATCCACAGCTACTTTGACAATGTTATGACGAAATTCATGATCAATAACAGGACAGACGCATGAAAAACTGACGTCAATTTGTTAAATTGGTCAAGAAAAAGAAAACTCGTATCATTTCAATACTGAAATTGAAAAACCCATCCATTGATTTATAAAATTTTGGACTAGTGTAATCCTGTCAGTATGACCGAACGACGACAATCATTACACCTTTTCAATTTTTACCTACTTGTCCTCAAAAAAATATAAGGAGTTGCTGGAAGTTGATATGCAACTAAAACTCATTTTTTCTTTCCCGTTATCAGCCGTTCGACCTATGAATAAAATGAAGAAAATCAAAAGATAGGGCCAGGAAACTCAGCAGATGCTGAGAGAGCGATTTCTGGCTGTGTTGCTTATAGGATTAGTACCCTATCCTTTTTTTTCCTGAAGGATCCAGCATTGTTGGCCATAGTCCAGTCTCTAAAGTCTCCTTTCTTCTTGCCCCTTATAGGGGCTGAACCCGGGCGAACGAAACGAGAGTCCAGGATACCTGCATACCCATGTTCAAAACGAACCAATCGAAAATTACTAGGTCCCAACCACGCTGCTTGAGTGAATGTGTCGCGCAATGCCTTTTTCAGCTCGCGCTCTGAAAAAAGATTTTCTTTGATGCTGATATTGCTGTACTCTCATCGACAACATGTACGCGTCATTACTCTTTTCCCATGCATGTTGAGCGAGTTTGCAAGAGTTTTTTAATGGAAAGCCTGACGCGTACAAGTAGCTCATTTGTATAATGCAGCCCGTGCACTTTCAATTTTAATTGTCAACAAATCTTAGCAAAGATTTCTCTCATTATCTTTAATATTGTGGTAAAAACAAATCGAATGTGGTTTAGCGTGGTAATGGTGACATTCCACTGATTTGGGATTAATTAATTAGCATGTTTTTAACCCATCTGAATGCAGAAATTATTGCTTGCATGTTACTAATCAGAAATTCGCTCCACAAGCCAAATCTGTACATCCAAATATGGTTTTTCCCCTGATTTGGGGGGAAAAGATGGCGGCGTTCTGAGCATGCGCATGCAAGTTATCCTGGACTCTCGTTTCGCCCACCCGGGTTCAACCCCTATAAGGGACGGGAAGAAAGGAGAGTTCAGGGAGTGGACTATGTTGGTGGCCATAAAACTAGTTTGTCTTTGATTGTTCCGGCTTGCTAAACAAATGGCTAAGTGATGGGTCATGCACTCTTGCCAGTACGGGACTCATGCAAGGGAGGGTGTAGGCCTTGAACAAAATTATCGTAAACTACGGTTGGCATTATATAAAGGTGTTATTTAACAAATTTACGTCAGCTTTTCATGCGTTTTTCCTGTTATTGATCACTGAACTACTTTGACAATATTATGAGGAAATTCGTTGCCAATAACAGGACAGACGCATTAAAAACTGACGTCAAATTGCTCTCGATCCTTGACGTGTCGCACTAATTAAAATTTGATGTGTCTCTTGGCTTATTGACAACGAAAATTAGCCAATGAGTGCGATAGGATTTCTGCAGTTATCGTTAAAATATATATCGCATCCGGACCACCTGGCATAGAAATTCTTAACCTCAGAGTCATTCTTATCGTAACGATGTCTGTAAAAATCATAATAGCCCAATGAAAAACACATTTTTGATATTTCGTGAGCATTATCATAGTTGAATTAAAAGTAGTGTTAATACAGACTTATATGCACAACAAACACTAGACAGGACTGTTTGCCCTAACAGCAATCAATCAAAAAAAGCAATTGAATCCTTTCGCCTGTAGTTCAGCGCACACGACATCCCGTATTTTTTTCAACAGAAATTTAAAGCCTTGGTAACAGTTACACCGTTAATTGTCGAAGCCGCAATGATTATAACGAGCCACTAATTCAATTTCAGTATAGCATGAGCATTATTTCACCTGTCCAAATTTGTTGGAAATTTCAAAATGTCACGTTTCCTTGAGCGTCGTGACATTGAATCCCATGGTTTTTAGCTGATCGCTCAGAAACAAGGGGCCCTACTGCTGATAAAAGTTGATAATTATACTGTATTTATGACCAAACGGCTGAAAAGCTTACCCTTTGGGGCTGCACGTACCTATATAGCCCATACAATGGACTACCCCCGGGCACCCTCCTTCGAGTAAGGTAAGACGCCATGTCCCATCACTTAACTATTTGTTTCACCAGCCTAAGAAATCAAAGACAAACTAGTTTTATGGCCAACAATGCTGGATCCTTCAGGAAAAAAAGGATAGGGTACTAGTCCTATAAGCAAGAAAGCGAGAAATCGCTCTCTCAGCATCTGCTGAGTTTCCTGGCCCTATCTCTTGATTTTCTTCATTTTATTCATAGGTCGAACGGCTGATAACGGGAAAGAAAAAAATGAATTTTAGTTGCATATCAACTTCCAGCAACTCCTTATATTTTTTTGAGGACAAGTAGGTAAAAATTGAAAAGGTGTAATGATTGTCGTCGTTCGGTCATACTGACAGGATTACACTAGTCCAAAAATTAAATCAATGGATGGGTTTTTCAATTTCAGTATGAAATGATACGAGTTTTCTTTTTCTTGACAAATTTAACAAATTGACGTCAGTTTTTCATGCGTCTGTGCTGTTATAAATCATGAATTTCGTCATAACATTGTTAAAGTAGCTGTGGATCCGCAGACTACTTTGACAATGTTATGACGAAATTCATTGTCAATAACAGGACAGACGCATTAAAAACTGACATCAATTTCTTTTTTACGATAACAAACTGTCAAATTGTCCGCTCTTATAATTTCATGTGTCTGTCCGCTTATTGACAATAAAAATTAGCTAATGAGCGCACGAGGATTTCTGTGGTTAAAATCTATTGATCGGTGCGCGCAGGGCCAGGGCACGGGATACCTCCATGGCTGGTAATTGGTCACGTTACAACTTGGGTGACATTGTGACAAAGGCTAGTGTAACATTCGTGGCATCAACGGATCCGGACGTTCATTTTAAGTGCTACATAAGCGCTGATACTAAAATGCAAGCATCCATCAAGCACGAAACAGAAGTAAAGACCATTCATCGCAAAACATGGTTCCATGCAAGCCTGTCGTGTTCATTCAGGTGCACTTGACGAACTCACCTCTCAGAGATCAACCGGCAAGTGTTCGTTGTTGTTGTTTTTAACATTGTGGCACATAGTCCTCAAGTTCCTAGTAGTCATTAGGCTAGTAGTAGTAGTAGTACAGGATTCAGTTGTCATAAAAACGGTAAATGAAAACTTTCTACTTTCATTTTCTCCTAGCGTTCCGTCGATCTGCGGGAGAATGTACTAAAGGAGCTTATCAGGACGATGGCTACGGTTAATTAGCGACATCCATTATTTACTTTTGAATTGATCAACTTTAACGCAACCTTCACTTCAAAAATGGATCTCCAGCTTATCCAAATACTAAAGGAAGCTTTTTGCCACTACTTAGAAGACCAACAAACGATCCTGAACGGTAGAAGGCGTATTTTCGCCGAGTGCAAGGGTTATGCAAATGAACTTTGACACGAGCGATAGTTGTGTAAATACACTGATTGTGGCAGATTTTAATCTGTTGTCGCGTGCAATCCAAGGAGATACCCAGCGGTTTGAACTTATGGAACGGTTTATTAAGGTAAGAAATTTACTGTGATGTGCTTTTTAGCCTTCATTTAGACCCAACTTTTGAGATTTTCTTCCTCAAACTTGGCTAAATTTTAGTAGATGAACAAAGGCCTCGGAGTAGGGTGTCTTCCAGCCTCTCTGGTAAGCTTAGAATTTTCCGAAAAGTTTCCGTATTTCGTCAGTCAAAGTAATGAATGTACCTTAGAACTTCTACGAAAACGAAATTTTGCGAGCTGCATTTTAGGGGACGTAGCACGCTTCACAAAATCGGTGAATTTTACCTTTCTGATCACGGTCGGCAACCTCAGTTCGCCCAAAATTCAATTTTGGCTCGTAGCAAAGCAAAAATAAGAAACTGGAAAATAATAAATTGCTTTTTTATATATATGAACCAAACCCTTTTCACTGACAAAAAATGAGGGAAAATTATTTTTGGTCCCGAAGTCGAGTGGACCGCTTTTAGAGAGACTGCCACTTAAGTATAAGTCGTTATAGTTACGAAATATTTTTCGCTTTTAACCCAGGTGGTGTGTGTACTAAGGCCACGATGTATTATTTTGCCAGATTTTCAACCTGGCGGAAGATTGCGGTGATGTGAGCGGGTTTTTGCGCTATATCTGTTCATCATTTTCTCGGCTTTCGCCCACCTAAGTCAGATTTTGGTATTGAAGTTGCTACATTTAGAGTTTGTCAAGGGAACTTATCCCATTTCTCGAACAAGATAAAATTCTCTCATTTTTGTCTTTTTCCGGTACATTTAAGCCTAGGATTTT
>JAHPZR010002212.1:162500-170000 GCA_019787425.1 Platygyra sinensis
AAATGTTATTCTAAGTCACTTCTTTTACGTATCCATGGATATCTTGTGAAAAATCTCATATAAACCCTTACAATTCGGTGCCATACTGTGTTGCTTGTGTGGTTAATAGAGAGAATATGGGCTGCCTGTGAGGAGTCTGGCGAAGAGGCGACGAGAAAGTGATCGTGCCTTGATCTCTGTAATTTTTGCATTTCTGCTTTGCCTGATCATGAGCAAAGTGAACTACAATTGGTCGAAAAGCTGGAAAGGCGAGAAACCTGTCAATCTTTTATGTTTGATGAGGAGCGTTTTATAGACCCCCCTAGAGTAGGTAATTAGCCGTACGTTCTTACAATAAAAAATAGGTCGTCCTCATTTAGAGTTTGCGGAAGGATTGAATGGGCATGTTAATGACGTTTTAACAAAGTTCCAGCTAGTCTATTTCTGGTGAATTTTCAAACGAAAGTGGGAGCAGGAAAATAGCCCTTGAATGTAAATTAATGAAACAAGGCTTACCTTCTGAGCTGCCAAAGTTTATACTTCCAGCGAAAATTAGTTGGCTCATTTTTTCTGCGGTTTCCGGGGTGGAAATGAATAAAGAGGAAGAGATCAGAGCACGCTCACTTTCTTTCTGCGGTTTCCATGGTGGAAATGAATAAAGAGGAAGAGATCAGAGCACGCTCACTTTCTCGTCTCGGGGCTTCGCTGCTCAATTTCGCACTCGAGGCTACGCCCGGCCGTTCGAGCTTCTACTCGTGCCCCAGCGTTTTTGCCCCTTTTTTGGGCAGTACAAGTATTGCTTGGTTCTTGTAATAACCAGATATAACACACTCTTTCTTGGCATTCAATAGAAGTCATAGCGATCGTAATATGATAGGAAGTCGTGGTGAAACTTGAGGCATAAAATTGGATACAAATACAGCTGCTAGATGTCACTAGGCAAGTACTCATTCACGCAATTAATCGTTTCAGCTGGTGCCCTACTGACAACAAAGCCAAAAGTGTTCTGCTGTGGCCTATTCTTTACAATGGCGAGAAAAAGCCAAAATTTGTCGGATGTAAGATTGGAGACATGCGCAGTCGATTGTGTTTTTTATATTCGGGCATTCAGGGGTGCTTGTGAATGCGCGTGGAAATATCGATCGATTTTGAGCAATAGTCTCGCAATAGTCGCGTTGCGTGACGGCTCAAGTTTCGGTTAACTCAGGCTAATTTTTAAAAGGAATGCTTGTGGAAATCCATCCCCTAAAGGTTTCATGGGTCCCTTAAACCAAGGTCTAGCATTTATAACGTTCTTTTTTTAAACTCAAGAGAAATATTTTGGGGCTCTGTTGTTGTTTCACAAAAGCAGGTTTGAAACTTAACCAGCTAGAAAAGTCGTAATTCTCTTTTACCACCGTTTTCGTTGATACTCGACTTTGGAAAACATAACACCAGCGGAAACGTTTCCAAAATTTCCGTCAGTCTTGCGTCTTATCGACAGATTGGATCGAAATCCACCAATCACAGCCACTGGTGTGACCTTCAGACCTTCCGGATTTACGTCATGCTAGTGGGCTGTGATTGGTGGGTTTCGATCCGATCTGTCGATGATATGTATGATTGACGGAAATTTTGGAAACGTTTCCGCGGGTGTTCTGTTTTCGAAAGTCGCGTATCAACGAAAACGATGGTAAAAAGCTACACCAACCGCTATTATATCGTTTATTTCAAATCGCATAATCAGTATATTACCTTCAAACTCTGACGCCAGCACCCACTTTCACATTGAAACTCCTAGTATTAGATTTCTTTGCGGAGAAAACAAATGCTTTCACTGTTTGAACAAAACACGCGATCGGATAGTAAAACAAGTCGGTTAAGTTTTAATATTCTTGGAGGTGATGCCGCCTGCTGGCCGAGTGGCTCGATAACATCTGTTCAGCAAAATTTTGGTGCTTGAAATACGACAAAATGAGCTACGTTTTTCAACCTTAAAGGCAGTGATTTCTAAATGCTATGATGCGGCCTTCTACGAAAACACCCTACTTCGGTGCGAGAGTTCGACCAGCAGGTTTGTATGATAAGTTGTGACGTTTGCGGCTTTCCTTCAAATTAGCTATGCCAACTAGCTAACATCAGCTTAAATACAAACAAAACAACCAAACTGGAGTGGCAAAGTGTTTCAGAACGATGTTTCGCTTCTAGCGTTCTTGTTATTTCCACTCATATCCTGACAGTACTTCCCTGTCGAGCTCATTTGCATATTGTCAAAAGCCAGCATTAGTTTGATGCAAAGAGAGCTTTTCATACAGAGTCCTTTACAGAGTTTTGGCTTTTTAAACTGAAAGATCATGTCTTTGGCAAGCTGTAGATAGTTTCGAATTCGTTTGGAAAAACGCCGCTTTTCTACAAAACAATGACTTTTGAGACCCTACTGTTTAGATATGACTTGACTAAGGGAAGTTGAAATTTAGCTCTTGGCCACATGAGATAAGCCACATATGTTTAGCCAGCGTTGTTTTATTGCTATACATTAGCGGGAACTATTCTATGTAGGAAATTATGCCATTTGCCGTTGCTTCTAACTTGCAACGAGCGATCAAACGTAAAAATCCGAACACTTTTCAGTGTCTGACAGTTTGATTGACATATCTCGTAAGCAATAGACAGTTGCACAAAACGGTTGCACTTGGTTAATGTACTAGTGATGTTGTACAGGTGTGCTACCTTCAGGGGTGGTGAAAAGTCCTTCAAAAACACCAGGTATTGCAAACGTTTAAGTGAAATTTCATGGGTCTCGGTCTCTATTCTTATACGAAGCTTTCTCAGAGTCTCGATTTTTCGCAAATCCCTTGCGAAAAATTTGTTCGTCTGTTTTTATGACGTTTTCTAGTCACTTGATACTGAGTTTCAATGAACATATTACAAATTTCCGAAGAAAAGTTAATCCTAACTTCTCCTAAATTGTCCGAATTCCACAAATAGCAGCGAAACCTACCGCAACGTCTGTTTTGGCGCGTGAAAACAGCTGTTTTGTTCTAAGATATCACAACGTAGTGTTTTTTTAATCGAATTAATTCCCAGCTCCATCTAGTTCGAAGAAGGTGGTTACACGCTGTTCATGCTCATTCTAGCTCTCAACTAAATATGAAGCTCGAATTTTAAGAGCCTGAACCAGTGGCGTATCTAGAGGAGGGTTCCGTGGGGCCCGCCCCTCCCTCATTATCTTGGGTAAAAATGAAGAACATGATCACAGAAGGAAGAAAAGATGGAAGGGCAAGCAAAGCAAACCCGACCCCAGACCCCTACCCTCTTAGCTCAAGGTCTGGAACCGCGAGTGTGAACGTCTGGGGATCGCTCTCAAAACACTTTGAAGTCTTGGTCTCGCAATCTGAAAAGTCAAAATGTCTCGGGCTCGAAGAGAGAAACGCCTGTGCCTCGCCGTCTCGCAGTTACTATTCGGAATCAGTGATGCGCACTGTAATTTTGCCTACATGGTCCTCAGCAGGACACTCTCTTAAAAATAAGCGGAAAACGGTACAACGTTCCATTGTCATATATATCGACGCCATCATCGCTTATTTTTCGCTTATTTTTATGGTGTACTTCCAAATTTAATTCGTACTAGAGACTGAAGCATCTTTTGTATATTTGGGCAAAAAGACTTTTCATTTTATTTCTTGCAAATATGTGAGTTTCAGTGAGAACAGAGCTTCGTTCACTACACTGCCTTAAAGCACTTTCTTTTGTCTGCAAAACGTTTAATGTAAAACAACGTAACATTAGTTTCGACATTTCTCCCATCACCACTTTTTATTTGTTCTAGAGCAGACCGATTCTCTCAAAATTCGGGCCTATCAATTACTACGTTAAAGTACATTTTGTCAGTACACCAAAATGTATCCCATGGCTTTGATGTGTTTGGCTCCGTTATCTGAGGACCAGCGACCTGAAGCCTCGTTTCCACACGTGTTGTAGTCATCGTGATATCCTCCTGTACCAAACCCAATTCTCGAGTCAGGGGTTGCGCAATCGTTTTCGTTGTTACCTAAGATATCGATTCTTGCTTTGGACGAGCCCTGAACACTACCTACAGCATTGAATCCGTCTTTGTTACAGTTGGTCTGCGAGGAAGCCTGTGAACCAATCAACGTCTTCCACGTGTTACGACCTAGTGAGGTCGGGAGGAATCGCCCGTCAGCGATTAGTGAGTACAGAGAGTTGGCGTGTCTGTTAATGACCATGAACTTGATCTGATGGCCGATCTTCATACCAAGACAGATCTTGGAGAGGGGTGTGTTCCAGTATGTCGGTAACTTGGTCTGTTGGGAATCAAACCCAGTCTTACCACCTGGACGGTTAAACTCATTCTTGTTGGCCCAGAGTGGGGAGTTGTAGTGGAAGGTTGGCAAGACAAAAATTAAAAAAAGAACGTTTTGGAAACCCTGTCAACGTTTCTGAACTTTTCTTGTGCCTTTTTCACCTAACAAATAGAGCGTCCTTCAATTTCTTCAAATAATATAAGAAGTAAAATAAACCAGGATCTTTGCTTTCATCTAGTTTGTTATACCTTATGGCCATCAATTTTTATGACCAGTGTCCATCCTCCACCTCCGCATGCGCCAATACTGTGGCTTGTCATATGACAATACTCAGGGATCTTTCCACTGCCAGTCTGCAACACGTAAGCTTTATTTACTCGCAAGCTGATGAATGAAAATAAGATATTTCAGGTTCTAGCGAACAAAGCGACTGTTTGTGAAGGCATATTAATTGGGCTCAATTTTGGTCAATTTTGGAGTATACTGATACCTAAGCCACTGATAGATTTTTCTTGCTCCGGCAAGCCGGAGAACACAATGTCGCGCGCCAATGGCAAAAGCTGCGACAGGCAATCTCGGTCGAAAAACTCAATTCCCTGCGCAAAGCTGGTTCCCAGCCTCTTGCTATAGCATTGTAGGTGTTTCAGGCCCTTGTTATTTAGTGCGGCATCATGAAAAGATTGTTTTGAAGCAGAATGTAGAAAAGATATTTTAACTCTGGACTTACTTGTGTTTGTCATACAGTTCTTTGCAGGAAGAAGCGGGAGCAACTGTAAAGAAAATTAAAGTCATGTGAGGCGTTTGGTGTAAAAAAATTATCAAAACAAATAAACAAAAGCAAGATAACAAGAATGCAAAAGAGATGGAGTTAATCCAAGATTACCTGGCAGGGTAACCAGCGCTATAAGCTTCTCCAATTTCTTTTCCAAAGGCTTAATAGCTGGACAGACGTTAGTCTTATCACACGTGCCTGATTCGGCGCCATGTATGGCGGCAAGAATGAGCAAGGCTACGCCAAAACAAGCTGAGAACAACAAGCGCATTTTGAAAACTCAAGAAAAATACACTTTTAGCGTTTAACCGACTGAGTTTCGTAAAATAAACGACTTCGCTAATTGCACTCCCCTTTTAACAAGAACTTAGTAAATAAAATCCTCGAATATTTTCTTGCTTGCAGCCTTGTCAACCAATCAACACTTCCAAATTTATTTTTCACTAATAAATTACGTGATGTCTGCCCGGTGTTCGACTGCTTTCGAGAAAGGAAATTTGTCAGAAAACGGAGGAAATAAAAAGTCGTAACATATTTCGTCGATTTTTCAGAAAAAATTAAATTGCCGCGAAACACGATTCTTTATTGGTTTTATCGGTTTTGTTTGGAAGCTGTTGAAGAGAAAACGGCAAGCTTAACGGACCGGAACACATAACAGTTTGCTCTGCTTGAAGTTGTTGTTGGCTCACTCACAATGGAGCGAAGAAGAATTGTACTATATTTTCTCCTGTAAATTGTCTTGACTGACGTGATTCTATTAAAGCGTCATCACAATACTTCCTTGTGGGTCCTTGTGCTTAGATCATGTTGCCAATGTCTTAACTCATAATGGGTGTAAAAATTCTATATGAAGTCAAATCACTTCCCTTTCGAATGACTTTTGGTTTCGGTTGAGCGATCTTAAAGATTTCTTCTGTGTGTGATAAGCCTCATTGCGTGAGTTCACTGGATGTCTCAAAATATACTAATGACGACTTAACCTCCACAGTGATCGTACTGCACACTAATATGCCTAGTAAAGATTAGCCTTCGAGCCGATCTGAACAGCATTTAGCGCTATCCATGCATACATTCGTTGTGGACATATCATGACTGAACAAATGTCTTCCTAGAAAATTAAAGGTATTTTGGTAGAGGAGGGAACAGATTCATTCTTCATGGCTTCAATGGAGTGGACGTTTTACACAAATATAAATATATTTCTGAGACAACAACAGTTGCCATACATAATAATATCTAATTAATAAATAAGACCAGCGAGATTTTGCTCCAGCCTGTCAAAATAATGTTGACAAGGCCGTCTTGAATTTTAAAACAGCGACAGTATTTCCCGAAATATCAAAGCTGAGTGCAGGTTAATGAGTAAGTTTAAAAGTAATAATCAACGAGTGTGAACGACATTAATATCGTGTTCATTAAAAAATAGTGACTTGGATATAAGCGTTCTCCAAAAGTACAATTGTGCTATTCAAATGCGCGTTTTTGTCTATCCATTGAGAATGAAAAAGTCAGCACCAAAAATATTCCTGTGGAAGAGAGTGTTAATTTAATAAGGCATAGGTCCCAAGAACTGACTTTCATTATAAACTTGTCTAAAGTCTTCCGTGGCACGTTTTGTTTGATATGTACTCCATGTGTATTCAGGCAGACCTTTGATTCAGACCTTCCTGCAACTCGAAGGACGATATCATTGCTTCCAAGTCATTGTCTTCTTGATACTTATTCCTTACCATTCGAAATCTTGGTTTCATGTACAGGATTTTACAGTCTGCATGGAAGCAAAACACGACAGAGGAAGCCATGTTTGTGTCGTCAAGCACAACTTTCCCTTACCCGCTAGAATATGCAAAGGACCTAAACACAATAGGTACCAAAGTGGTAGAAGCAATTTCTCAGTATTTTCAAAAGAACACTTGCCTCACCTACCCTGAAAGGAAGTTCATATGCTCCCTCAGCCACCCCAACACGAAGTTAACGGAGTTTAACAGTCTTTTGTTAGCTCGTTTTAGTAGGGAAACCCTAAAACATGGAATCCGAAACCTGGAACCCGGAACCCGGAACCGGGAACCGGGAACCCGGAACCCGGAACCCGGAAACGGAACTTCCGGTTTCCATTTTCTTTGATTTATGGAGTCCATAAATCAAAGAAAATGAGTTCTTCAAATACGCAATAAGTATTTTGCATAGCTTTGGCCTGTAAAGATTAAGAGGCCAAGTAAAAAAGACCTCAAACTTATCCTTTTCAAACAAATATTCCACGTCTCTCTGAGCACTATGACTATGAGAATTCAAATAATGTGTATGGTAAGCACCCCGTCTAAAAAAGCTTGCTGGTAATTGGCGTTTTGTTAAATAAGTGATCTGCAATTAACTGGAGGTAAAATTTGGCCTCTGTGTCTGGTAGATACTGAACAAGATAGGAGGAACAGATCTTCGTCAGTGGCA